>JAJOZX010001024.1:0-50000 GCA_023014485.1 Bathynomus jamesi | reverse complement strand
TAAAATGCGTACCTATTCTCGAATCTTCGAAATCAGAGAATCGCCAATAAAGAAATAAACATGCGTGTGTATATATACTGTATATAAAGGGTGATCCAGAGAAATGGGACCCAAAAGAAACCCCTGTAACTCTTAAAGTATAAGTCCTTTTATAAAATTATACGCATCATTCGAAAGAGGATAGTTACAAGTTTGTACAGGATTGTATAGGTTTTGACAATACACGACAAGATAAGATACAAAACAAAATAAAACTACACTTCTTCCATGCTCATAATATTGCTCAGTTATGAAACGCAGCTGTTCCACAGTCCATGCAGTCATCTTGAAGGGTTAGTAGTTAAAACTAACCCTTCAAGATGACTGCATGGACTGTGGAACAGCTGCGTTTCATAACTGAGCAATATTATGAGCATGGAAGAAGTGTAGTTTCAGCTCTAAGATCTTTCAAGACAAATTTTCAGATGTCAAAATCACCTTCTAAGAAAGTAATCCGTCGGTGTGTCAGAAATTTTTCCCTAACTGGCAGCATTGGAAAAAGAAAACCAACTGGAAGAGTGCGCACAGCAAGGATAGACGAGATCATTAACAGAACTCATGAAATTGTACAGGATAATCCTAACATAAGCATCAGACGTGCTTCTCAGCTGTTAGGAGTTGGATATGGAACAGCACACCGTATATTCAAGCAAAATTTAATGCTCTTTCCATATAAAATTCAAACAGTGCAACAACTAAACGATGGAGATTTCGCACGAAGACGACAATTCTGTCAATGGATCCAACAGAAGGTAAATGACACCACCAATTTTCTAGCAACTTTGATTATGTCAGATGAAGCCCATTTTCACTTGAATGGAACTGTAAACAAACAAAATTGTCGTTTCTGGGCAACAGAAAATCCATTGAATATTACCGAAGTCCCGTTGCATAGTCAGCGTGTAACTGTTTGGTGTGGTCTTACTGCATCTCAGATCATAGGGCCGTACTTTTTCGAGGATTCCACCGGAAACACGGTCACTGTAAATGGTGATCGCTACGAAAAAATGTGGACCGATTTCCTTATTCCTAAATTAAGAGATCTTTGTCTAGAAAACCACTGGTTCCAACAAGACGGAGCTACCTGCCATACCACGAGGAACTGCATGGCAGTTTTGCGTCAAACGTTTCCAGGCGA
The DNA here is from genome assembly GCA_023014485.1 of Bathynomus jamesi. Classification (NCBI taxonomy): domain Eukaryota; kingdom Metazoa; phylum Arthropoda; class Malacostraca; order Isopoda; family Cirolanidae; genus Bathynomus; species Bathynomus jamesi. The sequence continues at coordinate 48,823 of JAJOZX010001024.1, read as the reverse complement.
GTTAATCTCAAGATTTGGAGACGTTGAATGGCCCGCAAGGTCTCCGGATTTTTCTCCCTTAGATTATTATCTCTGGGGATATTTAAAGAGTAGGGTCTACAGAAGTAACCCAACGATCTTGCAAGAATTGAAGGCCGCCATCACAAATGAGATACAGGCCATACCACCGCACACTCTTGCAAAAGTAATGCAGAACTTACAAGCGAGAACACTGGAATGCTTGGCAACTAATGGAGCACATTTGAAAGGAGTCATTTTTAAAAAATAAATATTTCATAATAAACTTGTAACTCTACTCTTTCGAATGATATATAGTTTTATGAAAGGAATTAAATATTAAGAATATTTGGCTTTTTTTTATGGGTCCCATTTATCTGGATCACCCTTATATATATATATATATATATATATATATATATATATATATATCGTTCTGAAAATTGCGGAGTTTGGCGGAAGCGATAGATAATTTCGAATTAAAAATCCAATAAATAATCTTCTTTCCGCAGTTTATTTCGAGATCATAAAGATTAAAACTTCCCCAGCAATTGAATCGTTGTTTAGTGTATATCTTTGCTAATCATGGTTTTTCTTGTCTTTCTACAACAAAAAAAAAAAATTACGGGGTTATAAAGCCCTTCCATTCTGAACTTTTCTCATATATATATATATATATATATATATGTGTAAGTATATATATATATGTGTAAGTATATATATATATATATATATATATATATATATATATATATATATATATATATATATATATATATATACAGTTACATTTATCTTCGTTTACATTTAAAAATAAAATTTGAAACATGTTTCTACAAAAAAAAAAAATTAATTACGGGCCATAAACACCCTCTCACTTCTATTCTGAACTTTTCTCATATATATATATATATATATATATATATATATGAGAAAAGTTCATATATATATATATATATGAGAAAAGTTCAGAATAGAAGTGAGAGGGTGTTTATGGCCCGTAATTAATTTTTTTTTTGTTGTAGAAACATGTTTCAAATTTTATTTTTAAATGTAGACGAAGATAAATGTAACTGTATATATATATATATATATATATATATATATATATATACTTACACATATATATATATATATATATATATATATATATATGAGAAAAGTTCAGAATGGAAGGGCTTTATAACCCCGTAATTATTTTTTTTTTGTTGTAGAAAGACAAGAAAAACCATGATTAGCAAAGATATACACTAAACAACGATTCAATTGCTGGGGAAGTTTTAATCTTTATGATCTCGAAATAAACTGCGGAAAGATTATTTATTGGATTTTTAATTCGAAATTATCTATCGCTTCCGCCAAACTCCGCAATTTTCAGAACGATGTTTAATATAATTGTCACAACCATGCGATTTACCATTTCTATGGTTGAACAGTATCCATGTTTGTGCCATTAGAAGTTCGCTGTAAACAGCGAATGTCCCTCCCTTATATTGTACGTACAGAGTGAATCACTCTGACGTCATAAAGTAACTTAATTTCCTTCCATACCTTGAATACTGAATCACGTGTTTAGTATGTGGATATCTTTCGTATTCAATGTATGGTAAATTCTTTAATAATAATAATAATAATAACGTCACTCTCTATGAGTCATTATTTATATGTTGTGTCCTGTCGGTGTTATGCAACCATACTCATTCATACATCCATGTTCCTTCTTGACCGTTGTCCTTTATTAATTTTATCACCTATTACCTATTACCCATTGTCTAGTTATGCTCTATCAACTTATCAGTCTATGTTTACTCGTGTCTAGATTACGCACACAACTTATTGTGTGACGACTGTGTACACTACTTTGTGCAGTCGTACATGTCCCTTGACGATCATGATTACGTACATGTATTCTTTTTGTTTTATTTTTTTTATTATTTCACCTCTCGCAAGTTGTTTATTATTGCTGAGACGAAGGTTCGAATTTCGATTACGTCGTCAAAAGCGAGCCTCTGAATTCGAACTCTTCTCTCTTGCCTCTGCTACCAATTTATAACGTTAAGATGTGATGTTACATTATTATAATATACCATATTGTTCCCTGCCAGGCTACTGGTTAATATCTACTTAGGCACATAGTTATCCACGTTCTCATTACCTGTACTTACTACTTCTACCTAATTGTCATTCAAATTCCGTTACTTATGTGTTACGTTATCATTAATGTCCATATACGTTCAAATGAAAAATACACCGTATGTTTTCTCCGCTTTCCTCATCGCTGGCTAATTAGACTTTCAAACTATAATAACCAACCATTCGTCTAATAATATTAGATATGATTTGGCGTAATCACTGTTAACTATAAATATATATAATTGTCGTTAATCCCATTTAAATTATAAAACAACGGAGAACTCTCCTTCATTATTTAAATTGTGTTACCTATTCAGATTACTTCAATATTAGATATGTCAATTAACAAATTGCTAAAATTGTAATTAACGGTAATTAATGTATGTAAAATAATGTAATTTAGGTACTTAATGTACTCTGTACATGTCGGTCCACCGACATTATGTCGCCACCCAAAAGTGTATACCTTACAAAAATTAGTATTTTTTTTGTTAACTTTTTGCTTAAATTATGCTTAACGTCAGAATTCTTTAGCTCTCCAGCTAAAGTGGGAGCTTAACCTTCGACTGCATTCCCCCAAAATTGAGGCTTATTTATTTCTTGTATTGTAAATTAAATCATTCCTGCCTGGCCCGTTGTTATCAGAGGTTGCACCTCTCCCACTCTAAATTCCTGCCTGAGTTCTTGATACCAGAGGTTGCACCTCCCTCACTTTAAATTTCCTGCCTGAGCCGTTGTTACCAGAGGTGGCTCCTCTCTCATCTTAAATTCCTGCCTGAACCTTCACCCGAGGAGGCCGAGCCCCCCTCACTTTAAATTCCTGCCTGAGGCTTAGACCAAGGAGGCCAAGCCTCCTCATTTTAAATTCCTGCCGTAACTCTTACTCGAGGAGGACAAGCCTCCTCGCTTTCAATTCCCACCTTAACTATTGTGAAATGGGGTCGAACCTCTACCCCTGTAAATTCCTGCTTGAGCTGTTGTTGAAAGAGGTAAAACCTCTCCCCCTGTAAACTTCTGATTATTTATCAGTGCCTCGTTCTGTATAAACTTTGTAAATAAAAAAATTTATGAGTGAACTAAAACTCCAATTTTTGAAGTGAAGTGTTTCCATTCAGCCCTTCGGGAAAAAAAACAAACTCGGTAGAAACTATTTATATTGATACTCGGATGCTCTCGGCCAAGGCCGAGCTTACCCAAGAAGGACCACCTTCGTTGGATTGTCCAAAGTGCATTAACCCAAAAAAGTCGCAAGCGGGCAGAGACTCGCACAACGTATGCGCGACATATATATATATATATATATATATATATTATTTTCCATAAATATTTGTCCTATTGATCAGCTTTTAATTAGGAGATGTTTAGGAATGCGATTGTTTGTAGCACTTTCACCATTTTCCTTCCTTTACCATATTCCTTTCTAATTAACCATTTTTGCTGCATATTTTAATGATACGTGCACCATTTGCCCTGTTTTAATTGTTGCAGATGAGAAAGACCATAGTATTACACGTAAGACAGACGGAGAGTGAGATAATTAATGCAGTTTGACAAAGATGCTTACACGAATTTTTAGATGGACTTTTTTCCGGAATTGTACATATATAGGCTCACCTTTGCTTTCCGTCCTAATTGTTCATTCCGGCGAAGCTTTACACTCCAACTTAGAACTACTTTAGATGGGGAAGTATATATATATATATATATATATATTTATTTATTTATATATATATGAGAGAGAGAGAGAGAAACGTGGAAAGATGTTTACACGGATTTTTAGATGAACTTTTTCCGGAAATGTAAATATATGGGCTCGCCTTTTCTTTCGGTACGAATTGTTCATTCTGGTGAAGCTTTACACTCCACCTTAGACCTACCGTTTAACGCGGTCGCCCGACGCATATAAACGTAATGGGCGTATAAATGGGTGTGTACGTGCCAAACGAAGTGTACACTGTGTCAACTGGCTGATGTTGCCTGGAGGCACTGGCTGATTAAGCCGACGGGCTGATTAGGGGCCATATAAGACAACGGCCGCTCCGCTTAAGTCTTAATATGCGCTTGGCTCCTGCCAGGAGAACACCTCTCCTCTTCCTTTCTCTCCTTCTCCTCTCTCTTTCTCTTGGGGGATAACTCCGCCTACAAGTTGCATAAACCCTTGTTGCTTTTGCAACATTCCCCCTCCACTTGATGCATAACAAATTGCAACATCTCCCCCTGATGCACAACACCTTGCAGCATCCCCTGTTGCATAACAACTTGCAACATCCCCCATTTGCAACATCTCATTCCCTTTGTTGCATAACCCCTTTGCAACATTTCCTTTGCGACAATGATCAACATTTGCAATTGCATTGCACTCTCCCATTTTGTGGTCATACTACTGACGAGCAACTAAGATGATTCCGTCGCTTAGGTAGAAGTCGTAGGAGGATAGGCTTAAGGAGTTCAAATTGACTACACTCGAGACAAGGAGGCTAAGGGGTGATCTAATCCAGGTTTTTAAAATTATGAGTGGGTTCGATAACATAAATAGAGATAGCGTTTTCGAAATATCACAATATAATAAAATTAGAAATAACGGGTGTAAGTTGACAAGTAGAAGTTTCGAGACAGCAGTTGCCAAAACGCTTTTACGCATAGGATAGTAAATAGCTGGAATAGTTTGCCGGTAGATGTAATTAGTAGCACGTCTATAAACATGTTTAAAAATCGATTAGATGCATATGTTTATAGGTTGGGTATAATTTAAGGTAGTAAAATTAAGGGCTTGTGGTTCGTAACCCACGTAAAATTGTATTGTAGGTCCTCTCCGCCACCACAGAGGACATGCGCAATAAACAATTACGAACACAGTTAGGTAGACCAGCCATGAGTGGATCCTAGGGTGTTTGTTTGTCTGGAACATTATAACATTATGATTACTGCAAATCTACTATATGAACAGCTACTACAATAGAACTTTTCATATACTAGTAAATGCGAAATGTTCTCCTGCAGGAAATTTTCGCGTTTTTCGCGTAGGCTATAGTTTACGCAAAAATATCCAGCAGGCGAAAATTTGACAATTTAAACTAATCTTTGGAAGATAGTAAGAAAATAAAACTTAGATCATTAAAATACTTTATTTGAAAAGTAAATTCACTATATTGTAATAAAACATTGGGATCACCTGAAGATCAGGGCCCCCAGCCTTCATTAGTTAGCCTTATAAGGCTAACTAACGAAAATATCACGACTTAACCTAACCAATCGTTAGGTCAACTGTACGCCCTTGACGATTAATTAGGTTAAGTCGTGATATTTTCGTTAGTTAGCCTTATAAGGCTAACTAAAGAAGGCTGTGAACCCTGCTCTTCAAGTGATCCAAACATTGTAAAGTAAAAGCAGTAAAAACATTTTTAATTATACTGTATTATTACTGTATAACAAGAATGTCATAAATACCGCTAATTTCCCAACCCTCCCGAATGGTCTCCCTCATTTTGTGTTGGTTATCCCATGCAGAGACAATCCATTTAGCATGAATAGGTTTCAGTGTGGAGAGATTCATTTACATTGAGTGCTGCTGAAACTTTATCCGCATAGCAAGAGGTAAAACTTGCCTTGATATACGACCTCAACCTCGACCGATCACAGTCCAGAATAAATGTCGTCATTCATGACGTCATTTTATTCTGTAAGATTATAACTAGCAACTGTTGACCGCGAAATTATGATTCCGCAAATTTGTCCAAGGATATGAAAGAGCGAAAATTTCCTGCCGCGAAATTAACCTGGTTTACAGTATATATACTTATAAACTCATACAATATTATACTAATGTTTGTGAAATGACGTTGATGGTCCAAACCGAGGTGTTGACATGGTTACTGGCATGATCTACGTTCATATCATATTTCTACACCGTATGACGAACACCAACTCTGAAAATTAATCCAGCTCACGATAAAATTGCACAGCAAAGCCGGATAATTGATATGCGGGAAGCAGGCTTCTCTGAGGCTGACATAACCATGGAACTGGAAATTTCGGAACCTACTGTTCGACGCTGGGTGCAGAAGTGGCAGGAGACTGGGAATCTGCTAGGTCGTCCTAAGTGTGGGGCACCAAGAAAGACCACTCCAGAAGAAGACCGGAGAATAATCAACGAAGTACAGAACGATCCTGTCAACAACGCAGTCGCCATCCGGGAGACAATACATGTGGGCCTATCAGTGGACACCGTAAGGAGACGGTTGCATGAAGCAGAACATCACCACCGTACTCCTGCCAAAAGAGAGAGGATCGAGGAACGACATCGTCAGGCCAGGCTCTCGTTTGTTCGCCAGCAATATAAATGATGATCTCGCATACTGGAGCAGTTATCTTCTCTGACGAGAAGACGTTTTCGTCTACAACTCACGGCCGTCTTCGTTGTTGGCGACAGGGCAACATGAGATATACCCGCCAAAATATTTACGAAGTGGCAAGGAGTGGGGACGTGACGGCGAATGTGTGGGAATGGATGCACTTGCAAGGAATAAGAGAGCTGACTGGATCCACGAGAGGTTTACGGCAAATCAATATATAGAGATCATGTAGGAGGTGATGCTGCCTTCTGTACGCGCGTATGCCTTGCCCTATCCTGAGCAGATTACACTAGGCAACAAATTTCAACTTTTTTTTTGTTACAGACACGTGAACTACTGATTCCTACTAAAGCGCTGATGCTGATTTCAGATCTGATATCAAAATTTCTCTATCACGTCCAGATTTTGTGTAACCGAAAACCCCTATTTTTCATTTTTTTTCTCACCCGCTTCTATTACGAAAGCCGTCTAAGCTACTTTTCCGTGCCACGTTTTATGTTAAGCATACTTAAATAATTAGTGAACAGGGATGTCTTTCCTCCTTTATTCTGACTTAAGACAGACAGCGGAATTCCGCTGGCGGAGTTACCACCCCTGCGCCCAACCATCCACCCAAAGCGCGTTAGTATTTTGTTGTTACTACTGAAAGGCAAATTCCTGTTCTTAAGTGAAACTTTGGTGTGTCCTCTTCCTTTGTCGCTTGTAGGATGACGAGCTCTCCTTCTGCAGTAACCAACAATAATCTCCCATCATATTTGGGTTGAAATTACCTTGGTATCTGTTTTCCATAACTGAGATCTGTTGGTGGAAGCGCTCACCATGCTCGTCACTTACAGCCCCAAGGTTGGCCGGGAAGAAGTCAAGATGAGAATGTAAAAAATGAATTTTCAAAGACATTCTGCATCCCATTATTTCATAAGATTTAAGCATGTTTTCTACGAGTTTACGGTGGTTTTCAGCTTTGTGGTTTCCAAGAAAATTTTTGACAACTTCAACGAAAGATGTCCATGCTCCTAGTTCATTCTCATTTAGGTTAGATGGAAACGATGAGTCGTGGATGACACTGCGGATCTGTGGTCCAGTGAAAACTCCAGCTTCTAGCTTAGCATCTGTCAATATTCCTTTGAATTTATCCTTTAAATATTGGAAACCACTACCTTGATGATCCATACCCTTCACGAAATTTTTCATAAGGCCAAGTTTAATGTGAAGTGGTGGAAGATGTACTTTCTGAGGGTCAATAAGTGCTGGGTGTTTCACATTGTATTTACCAACAACATGTTCAGTTCTAGATGGCCAATCATGTTTTTTGTAGTGGTTCTTGTCATCTCTGCTGTTCCATAGACACAAAAAGCACATATGCTTTGTGTAGCCCAACTGTAACCCAAGAAGTAATGATACAACTTTAAGGTCGCCACAAATATTCCATGTGTGGTCCTTATATTTGATGAGTCTTAGCAGCAGTTTCATCGATTCATAAGTCTCATTAAGGCCAGTGGCATGTGCTACAGGTATTGAAGGTTTTTCATTGCCGTTGTGCAGTAATACAGCTTTAAGGCTAGCTTTACTAGAGTCAATGAACAGTCTCCATTCTTTTGGATCATAGCGACAGCCAATCCCTTGCATCAGACCACTGATATCGTGGCAGAAACAAACGTTTTCTTCCTGTAAGTAAAATGATGAAAACTGCAAATGGCGATGGCGGAAATGGGAAACTTTGGTGTTTGGTTGGAGAAGATTAAATTCTTGAAGTCTTGAACCAAGCAACTCTGCCTTTTCTTTTGGTAATTCCAAATCGCGCACTAAGTCATTTAACTCCGCTTGACTTAACAAATGTGGGGAAATATTTGCATCTGGAACATATATGCCATCTTTCCCTGTTTCTATATCACTAGCAGAATCTTCAGATGAACTGCTGTCTGTTATCGTTGCTGGTGGAACTGGTGGTGGATTTGTTTCATCATGTGGTACTGGTTTCATTGCTGATTCGCAGTTTGGGTACGTGATCTTTGATTTGTTTTTCTTTGTGAAACCAGCAATCTTTGTCAAACAAAAATAACAATCATTGAAGTGATTTTTCGGCTCACGCCAAACCATGGGGACTGAGAACGGCATAGCTTTTCTTTTACCATTCATCCAAGCTATTAACATTGCATTGCACTGTGCACAGCAAATATGTGGTGCCCAGTCCCTCTGTTGGTCTCCTAACTTACAGTCAAAATAACACTTGTAGGCAAGTTTAATCTTTGTTGTTATGTTTCTACGTTGTGGCTTAGGTGTATATTGTCCACAGACAAAGCAGAAGTTGTCTGGGTGATTTACACAAGCACGTCTATTTGATGCCATTTTGAATAACCATACAATATCTGAAAAAACGTAGAAAGTAATTATTACGATGTGCAAAATAAAAAGAAATACACACCGTAGTACAAAACAAATGCTATAAAAACACACAAGTCACCACAACCTGTCACTTGCTCATCAGCAGAGAGCTTCAACAACCGTTCTGCTTGACTGTCACGTAGCGACTGACCGTTGGGCCGTTGCCCGTTACTATGCTCTTGACTCAGTGTTGCCAACTCGGGATAAATTTTATTTATCAAAATTGTTCGAATTTGTATATAGTTGGCAAAAAAAATTGCTTTAACCTTGAAAAGCAAGTTTCATATTACTGGCATTAAGCCGATTAAAACCAAAATCTGGACGTGGTAGAAAATTTTACTGAAAGTGATTTGCATTTTACACAAAATCTAGACGTGATAGAAAAAATCTAATATAGATTTGAAATCAGCATACCGAAATTAGCTAGGAGCACCTATTTGTTCTTCTGTAACAAAATCTTTGTTGCCTAGTGTTATCTTTATGCAGGTATGTTGTATTTGTGTGTTATAGAATATTATAATATTACTAGAGTAAGATTTGTGTATTACACGCATTTGTATGTCCGGTTTCCGCATTTACATGGGACGAATAATGGTCATAAAATTGTTCTTTAACTCTTTCAGTACTATGACAACAATTTAGGATTTTGTGCTGGATAACTGCAGACTGTATTACTTGTACAACGGCGCACAATTACATTTAGCTGAGAGAAACCCCTAATACATAGGGGTTAAATTTTATCTCGAATTGTGGGTTACTGATGAAGCGTATGGATTAGATATAATTCTTCTTTTAATATTTAAAATCCATTTGCAGGACAACTCTCCCATGCACGACGCAAGGATTATTAGAAGGTTGTTTGAGGAGCAGCGAAACCTAGAACTACTGGACTGGCCTAGTAAGGGGAGTGACTCAACCCCATTGAGAACGTGTGGAGGGAATGTGGTGAACTCGTGGGAGCCTGGGCAGGAGCGGACCAGCCGTCAGCCGCTGGATCACATTATGGCTGAGTGGGAGATGTTCCGAAGGAACCCATACATCATACATAACCATGTTGCATCTATGCCACACAGATTACAAGATGTAATAAACAGTAACGGGGTATGGACCAAATACTAACTATGAACCGGGTATAGCTGTGCCATTTATGTTAATCTATGGCAAATTGTGAGCATTTTGTATGATAAACTATTTAGTAAAACATTCTCAACCATTGCATATTTTTTGTAATAAAGAATTGGTGCTTTTTTGTGTATATATCGGGTGGTCCGAAAAAAATGACGCATTTTTTAAAAATTAATATCTCAGTAACCCCCTTCCTTATCATGACAATTTTTATATGCAAGATACTTTCAAACTTCTTTTTTTGAATGCAAGAAACGGAATTCTGATATCTTTTATAGTTTTCTCGCAATTAACAAAAGTAACAACATGGGTCAAAAAAACAAAAATCGCAATATAATATCCGTTTTTTATACGATATCATTTTTATACGATATCATGCGATATTTTTGCAAGTTATTACAAAACTCTACAGGAATGAACAAGTCAAATTGTGGATATTTTTATTTTTAACAATTCGTCAGTACCCTTAATGATGTTGTCAGAGGAAGATCGTATTCTCATTAAAAATTGTTACTGTGAAAAAGGATGGAAGACTGGAAGGTTATTGCAAGAGTTTCCCGGCAAAAAGTGGAAAAGGCGTGCAGTGGAAAGACTCTTAAAGAAGATTCGCGAATCGGGAAGTACTGCCAGAAAACCAGGAAGCGGTAGACCTAAAACAGCTTCGGTTCCAGAAAATGTGGATTACATCAACGATAAAATCTGCTCTCAAGAAGATAAACCAGGAAGTCATTTGTCACAAAGAACAATTGCTAAACATTTGAATATTGGAAAGACTTCTGTACACCGAATAATTAAAGCACAAAAACTAAAAGCCTTCAAAAGAATAGTATCTTCTAGAAAAAGTGATACTGTTAAGGATAAAAGAAAAACAAGGTGCAGAAAGTTACTTGATAATTTCTCTGTCGTTGATATTAAAAAGATAGTCTTCACGGATGAAAAAGATTTCACTCTAGAAATTCCGCGAAACCGTCAAAATGATGTTGTCTACGGGCGTGGTAAAAAGTGTGACATTTCAATAAACAGATTGTATCATGAAACGTCAAGATTCTCCAAAAAGGTTATGATATCTGCAGGGGTCTCTTGGAATGGCAAGACAGATGTTCATTTTATTGAAACTGAAAAGACAAAGGTGAATTCTGCAAATTACATTGAACTTTTAAGAACAAAATTGTTGCCGGATTGTCGTCGCCTGTATCAAGAAAATGATTTCATATTTCAACAAGATGGAGCACCGTCGCATACAAGCTACCACACAGTCGTTTCTGATTAGCAATACACCAAAATTAATAACGAAAAATGAGTGGCCACCACAAAGCCCAGATTGTAATCCTATGGACTACTCAATTTGGGAGTTACTAAAAGAGAAGGTTTACCGAGGTCGACGAGAAAAATTCACCGAATCAGAATTAAAAAGTAAAATACTTGAATCTTGGCAAGAAATTGGCATTAATGAAGTAAGAAGTATTATTTTTGTGTGGAAGAAAAGACTTAGATTAGTGTGTCAACAGAGTGGTGGTCCAATCGATCATTTACTGTAAATTAATTAGTTAAATTTCTGATTAAATTTTTCCTTTCTCATGATATTCGTTTTTTTGACCCATGTTGTTACTTTTTTAATTGCGAGAAAACTATAAAAGATATCAGAATTCCGTTTCTTGCATTCAAAAAAGAAGTTTGAAAGTATCTTGCATATAAAAATTGTCATGATAAGGAAGGGGGTTACTGAGATATTAATTTTTAAAAAATGCGTCATTTTTTTCGGACCACCCGAATATATATATATATATATATATATATATATATATTTCTTGTTAAGATCTAATAATATCTCCACATTGATAATACAAATACAATCTGGAAAACACTCTAAATATAATAGGCATCAACCACAAATTGGTGGTGATATCCTGCTTCATGTAACCGTCACCTTACGGTTTCCACTGACACGCTCATTAGGGCGGAGTGAAAAACTCATTTTTCGAATTTTCAGATTGGCTAGTGTGGAAAATGTGTGGAGTAGTGAGGAAATAAGCTGGTATAAATTTACAATCATAACATTAATATCTTCAGATGCCACAATGACCTTCAATATTGAAAAAAATTGAAAAAAAGCAGATTTTAACCAATAATTACAGAAGAGTCCACGATGCACAATAGACAAGAATTTATTCACACTTGTATAAAAATAGCTCAGTCAACCTTTAAAAAAAGTTTCTATTCTCTAAAAACAGTTTTCTATAGTCAGCTCACTCAGCTGTCACGTGAGTACCTCGGTTCAGTGTAGCTGTCGCTCTCGTAGCAGGTGGGTGTTCTGTTGTTGGCGTTACTCAGATAGTCTAAACTATATTTCTTATATATTTTGCATTTCTGTATTGTGTTGCCCTAAGTTTGCCATGTACTATTAACTGAAATTAACGTATAATTGATATTAGCTCTTTCTTTTTCAGATTTGTATACTTTCAAAATGTCTCGAGTTTGTGCAAAATCAACCAGGGCCTCAACTGAGTGCCCCATGTTTGGTATGGGGGAAGATTTGTGGCACAGGAATCTTCCTACATACGAAGGAGTTTTTAAATATTACTTGTTTGTAAGAAACGATTTGAAACAGAATACTAATAAAGATCCTTCAATATCTCAAATATTAGAACAAGTTGTTGATAAATTGAAAACAATTTGGGAAAGTGCTTCCGTCCCAATTCTGTCAGACAGGCGAATTGAAACAATGTTCAGAAGCTACCACGAAAAGTATCGTGTCATTTTGAAGCCATACCAAAGCAGAAAAAATTCTGAAGCTTGCAAAGCAAAGATTGATATGTTCAAAAAAGAAGCACACACGAAACTTTTTGACATTGCAGCGTGCAAGTGCAAAGTACTAACACAATGTTCTTGTCCCAAAGAAAAAACGGTTCCAAAGGAAGAAGTGACGTTCCTCTTAGATCAAAGGAGTGAAAGAAAACTGTTTATTGATAGAGTAGATATTACACTCTCAAAGAAAAAAGCATCTACGTTGCTAAGAAAGCAAAAAGAAGCTGTGAGGCTCACCAAAGAATCTTCACAGGAGAAATTGCAGGATACAAATGTTGAATTATCATCATCGACATCAAATAGTGAAAGTGAATCTGGCGAAATATCAGACGATACATTTCCAGAGCCAGTTAGCTCGAAGAGAAAGCTCGAACAACCTGAAGAACAATTATTCAAGAAAAGGAAAACTACAAATCTACCTTCAGTGGCTACTGCTTGTGACAGGACTGCAGTTTCAGATCGAGCTGCAGCATTCATTGTTAGTGCAGTATTGCAAGATATTGGAGAAGTTTCTATTGACAATACATCTGAAGTAGTGGATAGGAGTAAAATCAGAAGAGAAAGACAAAAGAAGAGATCAGAAATTATGAAAGATCAAAATCAGGTCCCAATCAGAGGAATCTATTTTGATGGTCGAAAAGATTCTACACTCTTCCAAGAAAAAAAAGAGTCCAAAGTATATCAGAAGAAGGTAACAGAAGAACATATCACTTTAGTGAGAGAACCTGGTTCAGATTATTTGGGCCATTATTCTGTGAATTCTGGATCAGCTGAAGAAATATGTAAAGGAATGTTTGAGTATATTGGAAATAATGACATGAACCTGGAAAACCTTGTTGCCATTGGATGCGATGGTGCAGCAGTCAACAGTGGAGAAAAGGGAGGCGTTATAAGGCTTATAGAATTGAAGCTGAAGAAGCCAGTTCAACATTTAGTGTGCCAGCTCCATGCCAATGAATTGCCATTACGCCATTTAGTTGCAAAGCTGGATGGAAAAACATCTGGCCCCCGCGGATTCACCGGTCCTATTGGCAGGGAATTAGAGAACTGTGAGAGTCTTCCTATTGTCGAGTTTGAAAGGATTGATGCTGAGGAACCAACTGTAGACTGTGAAGATCTTAGCACCGACCAAAAATATCTAATTGATATTCATCAGGCCATAACAAAGGGATATTGCTCTCCAGATCTTGCTCATCGTAGTCCAGGCAAAATGGCACATTCACGATGGCTGACTACAGCAAATCGTTTGCTTCGTCTATACGTTTCAACTGTAAGTCCATCTGAGAACCTCATGAACATTGCTTCTTTTATAATGAAGGTCTACATCCCAATGTGGTTTTCTATTAAGCAAAGTACGTCTTTTGTCAATGGCTCAGAACATGTTTTCAAAACTATTGAACTAACAAGAACACTGAATGACGAAGTAAAGGATATTGTAAACCCTGTCATACAAAGAAATGCATTTTTTGCAAATCCAGAAAATATTCTAGCATCAATGATTCATGATGACCGCAGCGCCATAAGAGAATTAGCGTGGAGGCGAATAAAGAAAGCAAGGCAAACAAACAAGGAAAAAGTTGTGAGGCGTTTCACAGTACCTGTTATTCAATTTGAAGCTACTGATTATACTGATTTAATTAATTGGCAAAAATGCATTGTCACTGAACCACCTGTGACAAGACACCTGACAGAAAATGAGATTGAAGAATTCATAGAAAACAAGAGTACCCCTCCATTCGAGAAATTCCCTTGTCATACACAAGTAGTAGAAAGAATGGTAAAATTAGTGACTGAAGCATCATCAAAAGTATTTGGATTGAACGCGCGAGATGGCTTCATAAGATCAACACTTCAGTCACGTAAAAAAATGCCATCATTCGAAAGTAAAGCTGAATATAAAGTTTAAATAAAACGTTAATAGAAAAAAACATGCGCAAGGATGGGTGGTTGGGAGGGCATGGGTGGAGCTCGACACGCAGCCACCTCCTCGTGGTGAGTTCTGGATTATTTAGATCATTAATCAAAAGAACATTGATCTAAATAAACTAAGAGCTGCGTAATTCAGTAACTATTTTGGTAATTGGAACACTTAATATATAATAATAACAAATAAGTTTCAGTTATTGTACTAATGCAGAATATAAGAAAATCATTATATTTCACTTTTTTCGACCGCTTTGTGGCACCTGAAGATATAATTTCGCAGGACTAATATTTATGCACAGTCATTATCTATAGCACCCACATATTTTCCGCACTAGCCATATTTGAATTTCGAAAAAATGTTTAAAAACCTCATTTTCGATCCGCCCTAACGCTCATATGTAGTCTCTCCTGGACGTCGACAGAACGTAACCATATCAACACCACCGTTTGCTCATGAACGTCATTTCACAAATATTAGTATAATATTGTATGAGTTTATAAGTATATATAACTATGTTTATGCTAGTATAACCGTGGATTATTCTTATGTGAGTTTGATAATTAGTTATTGTTATTCAGATCGAAACTGTTAGCAAGTTCTTTGTGAACAATCGATAAGCCATTTCCAACTAACTCTCTCTGCCCCTCTACCTCGCTCTCTCTCTCGCAATGTCTCAATCTTTTCTCGCTCAATGTCAATACATATACAGTATATATAATCGTGTAGATTCTTAAGTTAGTAAAGGTTTAAAGATGCACATGGACTCTACAAACAGCTTTATTATTATTCTTACATAATGATTTAATATATGCGAGACTGGTGGGTGGGAAAGGGGAATGAGGGAGTGTGGAGGATGGTTGTATAATGTCTATTTCAAATTCACTAGTATATAAAAAGTTGTATTGTGGTATCTGTTCATATAGACTTGCAGTAATCATAATGGAGTTGAACGCCGTTCACGATCGTATTAATCGTTTATCTTTATGAACACAGACATTACATTATAATTAGGGGCCGTTCAAAAATTACGTAAAGCTATTTTAGCTAAAACTTGACACCCCAGATCCCTCAGGTGTAGTTGGGTGCGGTTGAAAAGCCGTCTCCCTGATCCCCTTCTTCTATTTCCACTTTGCCTTTGAAATATAGTAGAGCGATGTTTTTTTGGATACAGTATATGAATACGTCCATAAGTGTGAGTGTGTGTGCGATCCTCTTTTGTTAGCTTGAAATGAATGCATGAGGTAAGAAAAGGAACGAAACGGTTGGGAGAGTTTTTTTGCTGTGTTAGCTGTGAGAAAGTCGTCGGTGCTGGTGATAAGACAAATCATTTTGAAAACTAAACGTTAATTTGTGTAGAAAGTGGAAGAAAATAGAAGTCTATTACATATTTCAAAGGCAACAAGATCTGTGAATATTTGGAGCTGAATTGGAGGAATTTACGTTTAGAAGCCTCCCTGCGCAGAGGTTTCAAGCGCGAGCTCTAGTCAAGGCCAAAGGTTTCGGCTAAATTCTTCAGAATTGTCTGTAGCCACTAGTCATTAGGGTGACCGCTAGTCGACCCCTCCAATGCATTTTTCGCCTTGTTCCATCCATGCTAGGCACTTCTCAGAACATTTTAGCAAAAGGAAGCTCCAAGTGGCTGGCTGGCTGTTCAGTTTATCCCCGTTGAACTGAGGACCCTGAGTTGGACACCCCCAAAATAATTGCCCCAACCTTGTTTGGTGTGAACGTATTCCTTGTTACAGTATCTCGGTTTTGACCATTCGAAGATTGACCGAGAAAAGAGAGAAGGATAAGAAATTTATTGAAACATCGGGAGAAATTTGGGAGATCTTTACAAGGAAGGAAAAAGTTGAAGGCCATCGGAGTGTCAAATTTCACTGTAAAACACCTCGAGTCTGTTAAGATCTTGATCAGTCGTCCCTCACGCGAATTAGGTTAAATTTTCCCCTCTTTACGAATAGGTTTATTATGTTGATTTTTTTTTGTTTTCCGTGGCCACGTTAAAATATAGAAACGTATATTTTTTTTATTTTTTTTGCCGTTTGCAATAAATCATAGAATTGTATTTTCGAAGACATTGTCGATCACTCCAGTGAACTAAATTCCGGAGGGTTCCTTTGTCGAGCAGGAGGCTCAAAGATTTGAAGTAATCAAAAGAGACGGCTCCCGCTACACAAGATATTTGGCGCCCGAACAGGGACCTTGTAGGAGTTTCTTTTGCGGAATGGGGTATTGAAGGTGGTTTGGTTTTCTTTGGTGGAATTATGGCTCAGAAGGATAAATGGTTAGCGGAGACTGACAGGTTGAAGAGTGAATTAGAGCAGGGCTTCTCAAACTTTTTTCACTTGCGACCCCTTTGGATTAGAAAAAATTTTCGCGACCCTTCACTCAATGTCATAAAAGCAATAGTACTAACACTGTATATTTATGAAAAAATAATATTTTCAAATGTTTCTGCGACCCCCAATAATATTTACGCGACCCCTAGTTTGAGAAGCGTGGAATTAGAGTATGAAAGAAGGAAAATGCTAGGTTCTACAGATCTACGGAAGCTAAGGCTAACAAAGACCTTAAGATCCACTCTAAGGTTAGCCCGAGAGAAAGAAGAGAGTAGGAGGTTAAAAGTAGGAGGTTAAAAGTAGGAGGTTAAAAGAAGAGATTAGGGGGTTAAAAGAAGAGGATAGGGAGTTAAAAGAAGAGAATACGGGGTTAAGTAAGTAGCGGAACCTATCATTCTTGGATAAACATTCACTCAGAAAAAGAGAGAAAGACTCGCCATTATCATCCGCCGGCCACCCCAAGAGCTCCTGTTGCTAATTGTTTAATTATTTGAAACGACGTTAATATTTTTAAAATGCGTATCTAAACGGTTTTTAAAAATATTAACGCTGGTAGAGTTCACGACAGACGCGGGAAAATTATCATTACCATTTATCAATTATTTTAAACGTATCATTACCATTTATCAATTATTTTAAACGTAAAAACGTTTTTAGCGATGCTAGTGATGAAACATCTGCCACGTAATTTAAATCTGTTATTACGAGTATTGCTATTACCGAAAATGAACAATTTGTCAAAATTTACGTTATTGATTTCATTAAAGATTTTGAAAACTTCAATAAGCTCCACCTTAATCTCCTAGTTTCAACTGAATGCAAGTCTAACTCTTTAGTCCTATCTTCGTAAGATTTATTGCGTAGTGACGGAATTAGTTTCGTGGTGTGTAGCTGAACCCTTTTTAACATATCAATATCCTCACACAAATACGGCACAAAAACTGAACGGCATATTGTAAGTGAGACCTGATTAGGGACTTGTAAAGAGGCAATATAATATTCTTCGATTTAAATTCGAAATTACGCGCTATGAAGCCTAACATTCTATTAGCTTTTGCGCAAGACTCCAGGCACTGGTTCCTAACTTTTAAATCCTTAGATACGCCGACGCCTAAATCTACTTCCTCGTCAACGAATGCTAACTGTCTATCATCAATCGTGTACGTGTAATTATTGTTACGAGAACCTATATGCAAAACTTTATATTTGTCTGCGTTAAATTGCAACTGCCACTTATCCGTCCACTCCATAATCCTATTTACATCGTCTTGGAGCCTATTTCTATCGTCCACGTTAAGAACTTTACCGCCTATTTTAGTATCGTCCGCGAAATTTGACACGTTACTGGTTAAGCCTACATCTATGTCGTTAATGTAAGGGGTTCCAAAAAACCTTAGCCCCCCCCATTTGCAGCTTACATGTTTACTTATATCGAAATAGTTTTTAGTGATTATAAAAATATATAAAATTCTTTATTTATTGCAGGTATTAAAATTACTCTAGCTGATAAAGTGATAATATAATGGCTTCTCAATTAATTGGTGATTCGGAGAGGTAACGTGTGATAGATCGCATACGAGCAATAACATTTTGGGAAGCTCGTGATGCTGGAGCCACCTTTATAACACGTTCATGGGTTGCCAAAAAGTTGCGAAGAAGTGAGGACTTCGTCAAAAGAAATTGGAATGAAACTTTGGATGAATGTGAAATGGATACAACCAAATCTGGGCGCCCAAATTTGCCACTCTCTCAGGAAACAAAGGACATCATTGAAAGCGGTACGCATAAGCGGAAAAACAGCCGTGCTAAACTTTCTAGAGAGATCGAAATGTTGAGAGGAAAGATCGTTAGTGGTGAGATCATTCGACTGTACCGTCATAGGCAAGGTTTAAAGCCTTGGCATGAACTTCCAAAGCCAAGAAAAACTCAACTTAACATCGATGACAGAATGTGGTTTGCCCATTATCTTGAAGATTGGGATGTGGATGATTTCATGCATTTAGCTGTCTCCGATGAATTTTTTGTTTACGTAACACGTCGGCCTAACTACCAAAATGATCGAGTGTGGGCCACGACACCAGATGAAATCGATGACAATGAACATTATCGCGAATTATTAAAAAGTCCAGACTGTGTTGGTGTGTTTGTTTTGTTCACTGCAAAGAAGCTCATGTGGGTGCTGAAGCCAAATGGTCAGAGTTGGGATGGACAGTATTTTCGTGATATTATTGTATCCCAGCATGTCATTACTTTTCTAAGAAACCCAAACAATGTTATGGATATCGATCAGGTCACACTTCTGCACGATAAGGCCCCCTGCTTTAAGGCATTAGCCACTCAACAGTTGTTGCGGAACCATGAGATCGATTTCTTTGGAAATGAAGAATGGCCAGGAAATTCTCCTGACCTGAACGTCTGTGAACACATTGGATCAGTTATAAAGGATAAGGTTGAATGTCTCTTGTTTCAAGAACCTGCAGCAAATCGATTTTCGAAGGATACAATGACGCAACACATTGAAACTGGTTTAGCAAATTTGCGTAACGATCAAGATCTATTCACGTCACTTTTGGCAAGCTACTCAAAGCGAATTCAAGCTGTCTTGGAAACCAATGGCGGGAACACCAAGTTTTAATTGTTTCTCATTAAATGCAGGATTAAATTCTTTTTTGTAAGATATGTTTAGTTTTACTGTACCTCTAAAGGTTTAGGCCATGGGCGGGGGTGCTAAGATTTATTGGAATCCCGTAGATTACGAATAGCAATGGGCCTAACACTGAACCCTGTGGGACACCGCTACCTACATCCAACCACCCCGATTCCCTAACCATTAACAAGGACCCTCTGTTTCCTAGCACGAAGCCATTCCTCTAACCAGTTAGCTACCTGACCGCGTATACCGTGCGCTTTAAACCTTCGCAATTAATCTTCTATGCGGAACTGTATCGAACGCTTTTTTAAAGTCTAAATAAATAACGTCAGTCGCTCTATGCCTATCGTATTCGCGCACTATTTCGTTATAAAAGTAACAAATTAATTAAACAAGAGCTATAGCGTCGAAACCCATGCTGACTACTATTAATGAAATTGCGACTTCCTAAGTGATCGATAATACGATCCCTAACTACGGATTCCAAAAGTTTACCGACAACTGACGTTAAGCTAAGAGGCCTAAAATTGCTAGCTACTGTGCGGTCGACTTTTTTAAAAATGTGCGTAACGTTAACTAATTTGAAGTCTTCAGGAGTAATCCCTGCTTCCAGTGACTAATTAAAAATTTTTGTTGAAGGGCCTACGATAACGTCTTTCAAATCTTTCAAATGTCTAGAATAAAGCGCGTCGGGGGCCTAGAGCCTTGCTGACTTTTAACTTATCGATATAATGCGCAATCTCACCTTCGCAAACAGTTATTTTATTCAAAATAGTCTCGCTACTAAATGGAACGATATCGTCCACGCCAGGAACATTATTTACGTCTACGGTAAAAACTGTCTCAAAAAAGTTGTTAAAAATACCAGCCATTGCCTGAGCATCGGAAGCCAAAGCATCGTTAGCGTCCACTAGAAGACCTATGTTATCTTTTATTGGCTTACGATTATTGACGCAGTCAAAAAAAATTTTCGGATTATGTTTACTATCCGCAGTTACAAGTATCTCAAAATTACGCTTAGTATTCCTAACAGATCTTTTAACCTGACGTCTAAGCTCGATATATCTTAACGCCAGACTCCTTACTGAAAGGACGTATTCCCTGGGCTCTCTGATGTTGTTTCTACTTTTGGATATTGCCAATAAATTTACTTTTGGAAGGTTCTGAATTTTATATACTTGCGTTTATATTCACATTGTTATAATTAAGTAACTGAATGTTAGTGGCTTTTAGCGATTTAAAAGTTTTCATAGCGTGCCGGGTTAATTTAACTTAAACATGTGACGGTTATAAACTTAACTACCTTACCTTGCGCGATGCCGTCGCAGAAAGCCTCGTGTGCTAGGTGTAGGGTTAATCGGTGGTATACGAATTTTAAGGATTACAACGGCGGTCCTATGGCGATTACCGAGAGATCGGTTCGTTTCTTTTGTGATTTAAGGGAAAAGATACTTGATATAAAACGTATTGTATGCGAGGTGACGGAAAGACTTGCAACGCTTGATGAGGGCAGGGGTAGGCTTACAGTTGACGAAGGCCGAACCTATACTAACGTTGAAGACGTTAGTAATTTGAGGTCAGTAACCTAGTTTCTAGTATAGGTAGTAGGGTGTGTCAATTTTGTCAACTTTTTTCAAATCAATTTTGGTAGTAAAACTATAGTGTCTTTTCATGTCAAAACTTGAAATTGGCACAATGTACAATAAGGTGGAGTGAAAATATCATTTTGGATTTTTAATTTACTTGAGTGTGGAAAAGTTGCCAATGGGCTTTAGAAACAAGCATGTGAAATTATAATACAATTGAAGCATTGCTTGATTGACCACCAGCGATTTTAATACATGGCATATTTCATGTTTTAACGATCGCTTTGCCCATCAGGAGTCATCCAAGATGCTGGTCTTTCATCCATGTTTATGCAAATAATTAACAGCTTAGTTTGCTGTAGACTGTGTTATTGCATACTTGAGGTTGACATTTAAGATTACAACATGTGTGGAATGTAAATTAATGGCAATTACAGAGGGTGGCCAAATTATTAGAGCTGATGTGAGTAAGTGAGATAAGAAAGAGTTTAGTTAACCATACATTGATTTAATGCTAGTTTCAGTGATGTAGTAATTTGGTGCGATAACATATGCAGTCCGTGAGTCAGAGGGGATGGGAGATTGGGAGTGGGGGGAGAGTGAGTAATATGCAAAGCGCGGCTGCTCCGCCAAGCTCAGTGCACATGTGGCAGTGAGAATTGAAGGTTATTTGCGCTGTTATCATCATTTTTTCGTGAAACTTGATATTAAAAGTAAGTTAATTACATATTGATATCTCTTTATAGGTGTTTGACAAGTGAGTGTGACAGTATTAATTTGATATTTCTTTTTCTTGCAGAAATTCTTTAATAGTCTTACATTGCTTACAATTTATAATAATGTTTTTTTTTTTCAGAATGGAAATTATTACGAGGGAGAAGGCGGCATGTGTGATTTTTGGCGCGCCACGCGAGATACCCACAAATGTTCTTCCCACCTACGCTGATGTTATGAAGGCTTACATCCATACAAGACAACAGCTGACAACGAAGAATAACAAATATCCACCGTTCGCCGAAGTATCAAAAAAAGTTTGCGTTGATGTTGAACTTGTTTGGGAGAAAGCGTCTCTTCCGACCGTGACGCACGGACGAGTGATTGAAACGCTCAGACCGTACAACGAGAAATACAAGAAAATCTTGAAACCATACAAGGCTCGGAAGGACAACGACAACTACAAGCAACAACTTGAACAGTTCAGAGAAGACGCAGATAAACTCTTCGACATTAGCAAATGCAAATGTGTAGATTTCGTCATGAGCTGTAAGTGCGAAAGAGCGGACAAAGTACCACTCAAAGAAAGAAAGTTTCTAGAGGACCAGAGAGGAGCCAGAAAGATGATTATTGGAGGCATCGATTTGGTGGAAACAACAAAGCTACAGAAGAAAATATCCAGGAAAGTCTGTGAATCGAGAAGACACAGCATTCACCAAGAACAATCGAAGCAGCAATGCAATTCTGGAAGCTACAACGAGGAAGACAAGGACGACGACACCGACAACAGCGACGAAGAATACACCCTATCTAAGTCACACTGTAAACCTGATCTATCGACACTGGAGAGTAAACGTCAAAGAATGACGATGACTGTACGATTACCATGTTTGGCTAAAGCGTGCGATAGAACGGGCGTCTCAGATCGAGCAGCAGCAGCCGTTATTGCCTCATCCGTGCTACAAGACATTGGAATTGTGTCTACAAATGACACCTCCAAAGTCATTGATCGTAGTAAAATTCGCCGAGAAAGAAGTAGAACTCGTCAAGAACTGACAAAACTAGACAGCAGTATGACAGACTTGCCTGGATTGTACTTCGACGGTCGAAAGGATAGAACGATGAAAAATGTACGAGACGCCGCAGGACATGGCCACCGGGACAGAGATACAGAAGAGCACGTCAGCATTATTTGTGAACCAGGTTCATCGTACTTTGGCCACGTGACGCCGTCAAGTGGATCAAGCAAGGCGATTTCCAAAGTAATCTTTGAATGCTTGGCTGCGCGAAGTGTGGATCTCGACAGTGTGATAGTCGTCGGATGCGACGGAACCGCTGTCAACACTGGACATAATGGCGGAGTTATTCGGCAGCTTGAGGAATTACTACAAAAACCGCTGCAATGGCTCGTGTGCTTATTACATGCTAACGAGCTCCCCCTGCGACACCTGTTTCAGCATTTAGATGGAGCAACTACAGGACCTAAGTGCTTCTCAGGACCGATAGGGAAATCTCTCACAGCATGCACGGAACTCCATATAACATCGTATGAACCTATATCTCCATTACAGCCACTGCCGCATGTTGACGTGAAGGAACTGAGTACTGACCAGCAGTACCTGTGGCAGATGTGTCAAGCTGTCAGTGAAGGACACTGTCCCTTTGATCTAGCATTGCGAAAACCGGGACCATTGAACCACTCGCGATGGTTGACAACTGCCAACAGAATCCTCCGCCTCTATGTTGGCCTCGATGCACCATCCAACAACATCAAAACTCTTGTCACATTCATCATCCGGGTCTACTCCCCAACATGGTTCGCCATCAAGACGCAGCCATCATGCAAAGATGGAGCCAAACATCTGCACGGGATGATGGTGAGAACACGGTACCTCAGCTCCTCTCTAAAGAAAGTCGTCGACCCGGTGATTCGGCGAAACGGCTTCTGCGGACACCCAGAGAACGTGCTATTAGCCATGATCACAGATGAGCGACCACATATAAGGGAACTCGGACTCAGAAGAATCATGAAGGCAAGATCACATGTGTCTGCAAACAAAATCCGTAGGTTTCGAGTGCCACCGCTCAACCTCGACGCGACCGAATACCAGGACATGGTCGATTGGCAGACTTTGACCGTGACGGAGCCTCCTGTTACGATGGATATGACGGACAACGAATTGAACGACATGATCTCTGCTCAAATTTCACCAAGTGTCCTCTTCCCTCGCTTCCCTTGTCACACACAGGCGGTGGAAAGATGCGTGAACCTAGTTACCGAAGCTTCAGCCGCTGTGTGTGGCGAGACGTCCCGCCATGGATTTATTCGGGCTCGCGTCGCTTCTCGGCAGCTTATGCCGAAACTTGAGTCTAAACGTGACTATCAATTCTGAATTAACCATGCATGCATAACTCAGACTCTATCGTTAGCATAATAGTGTGCCAAAATAACTAAAAATATATAGTCTGATGTTTACTCGTATTTTAGGTATTTTTGTGTAAAATCGTATATTATTGTAAACTTATAACGTCTGGTGGTCGATCAAAAGATTGTCTGATTTTAATAAACGTTTTTGCATATTGTTCTATTAGTCCATTGGCAACTTTAAAACCTCAAGTAAGTTAAAATTCACAAAAAAAATTTTGGGGCCATTTTCACTCCACCCTAATGTACAAGTCACAACATGAATAGAACTGTCCCTCACTCTCAGTCCTCAGTTGCCTCTTAGATGTCATAGACGGTGGTTTGCTGTTAGTGCTCTTGTACCTACTTCATAGTTATTCTACTAGACGAATACTACAGTTTAACTGTAAGTATGGATTATTGATTATTACAATTATTTATTATTATCATATTCTTGTCTAATTATGTTGTAATCCCATGAAATATTTTTTTATTGAATTTTAGAACATCGAATGACTAAACTTTGAAACATCGTAATTGATATAAAATACTTAAATGTTTTTCTTTCTCTTCAGATATTCCTAAGATGCCAAAATTGAAGACAAGAGGTCAGTCGTCATGCCACTTGAGCCTGTTAGTCGGTACAGGCAAGGAGCTTCCCGTATCAGAACTACCAACAGTGCGAGACATGCTGAGACTAGGGTTACTCCTTCGTGAACAAAATACAAAGGATAGAAGGAACTACACAGAGAAAGACCTCGTAAGGGACATGATTCCCCCTCTTCTGCATCAGTGGAAAAAAGCTAATGTGTTATTCAAACCACCTGTACTCAATCAGTATAGAACTATTGAGCTAAAATTAACAAAGCTGTGGCACAAAGCAGTTGAGACATCACTTGGTAAAGGAAAACTAGCAAAGAAAAATAAATTTCTGCATACACTTGATACTCTTCTTGACATTTTTAACTGCCAGTGTCCCATAGAGTTGTGTTTTGAATCCAATTGTTCTCCCTCATGCAGAAGAGAACCACACCCTCACATTGATTGTCGCTGTCATCATTAGAAGAAAATCCCTGTTTTGGAGCTGGCTTTCATAAAGGCGCAGAAAACAAAGGCAGGAGGCCAAGGAAGTATGCAGATTGGTTCGGCAGATTATTCAGAAACCAAAAAACAGATTGTTATTGCTAAGAAAAAGGAGAAAACCCGACAGAGGGAAGAAAGGAAGAAAAAGAAGAGTGAGGAAGCCACCCAAAGAGATGAAGAGCTCTATCAAGAGGTTTTTCACTTCTTTGAAAGCTCTTCAGATGAACAGAAAGAAGCAACATCAGATGATAGCTCCAAAATGCCATCTGAATCTTCGCCGAAGAGAATGAAATACAACACTAAAGACATCTCAAACATTGCCCTTGCCAGTATTCGCCACCATACGGGGCTACGAGAGACTGCAGAGATTGCCACTGCCGCTTGGATAGATGCAGGCCTCATCAGCCGAGAGGATACATCCTTAGTGATAGATCATAAGATAAGAAGAGCACAAGAAAAAATAATGAAGGAAATATCTGATCAGCATGAAAAAGATTTGAAGGAGGAAGGTCTCTCTTGCCTTTTGTTTGATGGAAGAAGAGATGACACAAAAGTTCTCCTAGAGGTAAAGGGAATGGACAGAAAGTTTCCCGGTCTCATCAAAGAAGAACACTACTCTGTGTTCCGAACCTGGTGGCCGCTATTTGTTTCACTTTGTTCCTGAGGCAGAAGTAGAAGGCAAGAAACATGCAGAGGCAATTGCTGATCAAATATATGTTGGCTTCAAGAAAGAAGACTTGACAGTTCACTGCAGGCCGTTGGTGGAGACTCAACTGCGGTGAACACTGGATGGCAGGGCGGTTTTATGACGCATTTAGAGAAAAAACTTAGAAGAAGGCTTGTTTGGATTGTATGTGATTTGCACACAGGGGAACTACCTCTTCGTCGTCTCATCCAGGAACTTGATGGTCCTACAAAGAGCAACAACAAGTGGTCAGGCCCCCTTGGCAACATGCTAGATGAAGCAACGGAATTAGAAATAAATGCAAAATTTCCAAAGGTCGAAGTAGGCCCTCCCCTTCCAGTGTTGTCTGAAGAAGTTATCAAAGACCTCAGCACGGATCAATCTTACGCTTATCGTATTGTTCAAGCAATCAGATCAGGAGAGTTGCCTCAAAATCTGGCTCTCTTGGAGATTGGACCCGTAAGTCAGTCGTTGGTTAACTACAGCGATTCGTTTCTGCAGGATTTGGGTTTCCAAACATGCACTGAAGGGCAAAATGCTACAGAATTTGATGTTGATTGTTGAATTTATTATTGGGTTTTATCTTCCTCACTGGTTCAATGTAAAACTTAATCCAATGTGGATGGAGGGGCCCAACCGCATCTTGTTTCAATTACAGCTACTGAGAACCCAAAGGAAAGTAATGGTGGACATCGTGTTACCTGTGGTGAGAAGGTCCTCTTGGTATGCTAGGCCAGAGGCAGTTTTGCAAGCAATACTCTGCAGCCAATGTACCAAAGAGCGAACTGAGGCTGTGGAAATCATTCTAAAGCTTAGAGGAACATCACTAGATGATGACCAGCTGGGAGACTGCTCTGTTCAGACAAGGAAGGTACCTCCGATAAACGTCAATGCCATGAAATTGTCAGAATTAGTTAACTTGAGTTCGGAATTTTTGGAGCCACCACTGACAACATGTATAACAAACAAAGATTTAACACAACTTAAAGAGGCCCCAATGCAAGTGCCAAAGTGGCCTTCTCACACTCATCTCAGAGAGATGTGTGAAAATGGTCACAGAAGCAGCTAGTCAAGTTTACAGTCACGAGAGGCGAGAAGGCTACATCAAAGCGCAAGTAGCAAGCCAAATGCTGATGTCAAGGAACCGCAGCAAAAAGGACATGAGTGCATTGGTTACTTTCAAATAAAGACTCTGAGTGATATCTTATTGCCACTTTAAATGTTGATAGGATGCTTGCGCACATTTGTTATTTTGTTACGAATTTACAGAAAAATTGAATTTTTTAATTAAAATTGATGTAGGTAGGAGTTATTTTTTATTGTTTTTGAAGCAAGGATATTATTTTGTATGCCAAATGATTACATTAAATTGCTACCAAATCACATGATTTTCAATTTAGTCATTTCACCCCCAAAATTGACACCCTAATAGGTAGCATATCGGGAAGGTTAGACGGAGTTGAGGAAGGGGTTAAGGTTAATCCGAAATTAGTAGACGGGGAGGGGTTTAGAGTAGTTAAGGGTGGAACTAAGCCACGTACGTTAGGTGATAGGAATCCCCCCCCTATCGAGGTTTCAAACCCTGTTGAATGGAACTGAAATTGTAACGAAGATACAGAATAGGAATGATTCGGCAGGTGATTTCATGGGAATGATAAAGTTGGATGTGAAAGATGAGGGGGAGATTTTGAGTGATGAGGATATTGAAGAAATGCGAGATATGTGTCCGATGATAAGAGAATTGAAGAGGTATGTTGAACAACGGATGCAAGTGAGAAATTCGCCCGCAATTTCTGATGGATTTCGAAAGTATGCTGGGAGTTTTGTGGTTTGCATGAATGTGGTGTATTTCATGAGACGCATGAGAGAAGGCGATGATATGTATGTGCCTGTAATGTCTTTGGTAGGAATGATTGAATTAGTGAAAGTGGTTCATGATAATTACGGGCATTTGGGAAAACATAAGCTATGGGTTTTAATGAAACAAAGGGTTTTTCATCCTGCCTTGTTGAAGATAGTGAATGATGTGGCTACGACTTGTGAAGTATGTCAGAAACGCAAGATTCAGGAAGACATGCAAGTCCGCCTGTATTGATGATTGATGCGAACGAACCTTTTGCATTAATTGTAGCCGATTGTGTTTCGTTGCCTCTGTCAGCAAGGGGACATGTTGGCATGATCGTTATGGCTGATCATAAAAGTAAGTTTGCGGATGCAGCTTTGTTGAAGAACAAGACTAGTTCGAATGTAGCGAATGTAATACGACAGGTGATCTTGCCAATGTGTATAAGGAAGCCGAATAGATGTTTGAGTGATAATGGTCCGGAATTCGTGGGCAAAGCGTTTGAACAAGTGTTACGGGATAATGAAATTGAGCACGTGTTGACGACCCCGTACATGCCGTCATCGAGTGGGTTGGCAGAGAGAACGATCAGGACTTTCTGTAGATGTTGAGAACGATGAACGAACGAGAGAACGACTGGGATTTGTATTTGGGACGAGTGTTGTGGGCGTATAATGCAACTGTACAGAGTGCGACTGGAATATCATCGTGTCAGTATATTATGAATTTCAAGAAAATTGTTAAGTTACGAATGAGATTGGGTGAAAGAGTGCAACAAGTTTGGCGAGAAGCAAATGAACGCTTTCGATCATTTGCGGTTGGGGAGAAAGTTTTGTAAAGTTGTCATGAGCAAGGAAGGCGAAATGTTGATAAGTTGCATGTAGTTGTGAAAGTTTGGCAAAATGGATTAACGTATGTGTTAGGGAAGGAAGACAATAATGGCGAGAAAGGAAGAGTTAGGGCTCATCAGAGTCAATTGCAAAGGTGGAGGGAACCACCACAGTATCTGGTGACACCCGGTGTACCAGTTGTGTAAGGCTAGAGAGAAAGATATGTGTGATAAGTCATATGAGGAATGTGAACTTAATTTGTATGGAAAAGAGTTGTTATTTGTGGAAAGGAATCGTAGGAAAGAAAAAAGGAAAAGATGAAGACTAGATGGAGAGTGATATTGATGGTCAAGCGGACATTTCTAGATTTTGGTGGGAGGATATGAATGAGAGGAGAGAATGCTTACGAAATCAATAATAAACGAATGCATGAGACGTATTCGATCTGCGAGTTTCCATTGCATGAAAGAACGTTAATACAAGAGTGTGCGGGAAATTTAGTGAATGAAGTGCGAGAAGAAATGAGATCGGTTGTAGAGTGTCGAGTGAATGAGGATGAGCGTAGAGGATGCACATTAACTTCAGTGCAGCTCCCTTGCCCAGCCCATAGATGTGGGATGTAGTATCACATCCAAGGATAGCATGCATGAGTAACACATTATTACATTCTTGTAGACCAAGTATTGTTCTCGAGACAGCAATACTCCAGTAACGTGGTGCCTTTTTTGTTCCATGGTTCTGGCCGGAAGTATATATTTGGTGTGATGAGCTGTGAGTGGAAACAAAGCAGTATCAGAAGATCGGTGTTATCCCCAACCAGGAAGTTGGCCCAGGCGTTGTCTCCGCAGCAGCAATGATAATCTGTACAATTAGGAGATCAGCATCCCCCCTAGCATGTTCTGTGCGACATCCTTGACGTTCTAGGGCTCAGTGATGGCGAACCTTTTTGTTTGAAGGTGCCAAAATTATGTCAATTGTAATTTACCTGAGAAAATTGGTGCCAGTGAATTTTAAAGAATTGCATCAGCGTATTTTCTCTAAGAATTCTAATGTGACCTTTGCTGTTGTACATTTCTTGACAATTCTTAAATTCTAGGCTTGTAAGTGGTAGTTTTTAGAGAGACACTGGCTGCACTCATTTCGTCTGTAAGACGGTTTCTTGCACCGGATTTTAGTATTTATATGATTGAAATAATTGTTCATAACTCTATGTTGAACGAGAGAATAATAATATGGCAAATGCTAATCTTTTCATTGTATTGAAACAGGAGGGTAGCAGCTCTACTGCTGTTTTCTGTATGTGATTCAAGCTCTAATATCTCTAACTGCTTTCTCAAATCAGTAAATTTTCTTTTCCAAACAGATTTTTCCTGAAATTCTACCATTTGCATCTCTAAGTCATTCATATTCAGCCACAGTAAATTCTGCAACTCCAATGCTTCATAGTTAATCGTGTCATGATTTGTGATGAATTCAAGTGTTCGATGTAGTTTTCTAAACTGTTGGAATCTACTTTGGAATTCTCCAATTGAAGCATTAATCACTGTTGAAAACTAGTGTTTTGCCACTTTTATCTAGGTTGATTCCAAGAAATTGTCACTTTCGAAGTTTTGTTTCAATCATGGAAAATATTTTAGTTCATCTGAGATTAAATCTCGCCTAAATACGGCAAGTTTTTTTTCAAAGGCATTTAAAATTTCGAGCATACATTTAACAGTTTTTCCACGACATTGAAGTTTTGTATTGACTTCATTTAAATGAATATTGAAATCAGCATAAATTTCTTTATTTTGAGTTGTGATTCTGAAGCAGTTCGCTGCGCTGAATTCAAAAATGCTACCAGTTTTTTTCTATCACCCACAGTTTGAAAGTTATTAGCAAAACAATTTTGGGGCGTTTTGTAATTTTTTACCTTTTTTATCTTTAATTAATTTCGTTTTTTCATATTTTTCAGATAGATAATTCTAACATTACGTCTTTAAAATTTTAATAATGGCTTCTAGAGGATGTACCCATAGTCCAGACATATTTTGTTATATTTGTGGTCGGTATGTTGTAAAACAAAGGACAAATGTAAGGACCTTCATTAAGAGAGCTTATCATGCTTATTTTGGAATTAAATTAGATCAAGACAAAAGTTGGCCTTACGTGTGTTGCGGCACTAAGGAATTGGAGCAAAGGTAAAAAGAAAAGTTGGCCATTTGGGATCCCTATGGTATGGCGCGAGCCTAGAAACCATACCGACGACTGCTACTTCTGTTCTTGCAATGTTAAAGGTTATAATGCAAAGAATAAAGAGAGCCTTCAATACCCAAGTCTTCCATCTGCAATAAGGCCGGTACCCCATGGTCCAGAAGTTCCTATTCCCCGCCCACCCGAGAGTCTGGATCAATACAATTCAGATTCTGATTCAGCTCCAAATCCAGACAATGATGATGTTTATGAACAGCCAACAGCTGACCGAGATCCTCCTAAACCATTAACCCAAGCCGAACTAAATGACTTAGTCAGGGATTTGAATCTACCTAAGGACTCTGCAGAACTTTTGGGGTCTAGATTGCGGGAGAACAATTTATTGGCATCCGACACACACTTCGCTTGGTACAGAAATCGTGAGAAAGACTTCGTGCCTTTTTTCGAAGAAGATGGTCCCTTGGTATTTTGCAAGAACATCACAGGATTAGTGTGCAAGCTAGGCATCGAATACCAAAACAGTGACTGGAGGTTGTTTATAGATTCCTCTAAAACCAGTCTAAAAGGAGTGTTACTGCAAAACGGTAACAAATATGCATCAATCCCAGTGGCCCATTCTACTCATTTAAAAGAGACCTATGATAACATGAAATTGCTTCTGGAAAAAATTCAGTATCAAAATCACAGATGGATATTGTGTGGGGATCTCAAAGTCCTTTGCATGTTACTTTGGCAGCAATCAGGATACACTAAGATGCCATGTTTCATCTGCGAATGGGATAGTTGAGCACGTGACCAGCACTGGAAGAAGAAAACTTGGCCTCCTAGAGAGAATCTTACCCCAGGATCAAAGAACATTTTACATGAACATCTAGTTGAACCAAATAAAATCCTCCTACCACCCTTGCACATTAAGTTAGGCTTGTTGAAGCAGTATGTCAAAGCATTGAATAGAGAAGGTGAGTGTTTCAAGTACATTTGTTCAAAATATCCAAAGATTAGCTACGAGAAAATAAAGGAAGGTGTTTTTATAGGTCCTCAGATTAGAAAGTTATTGACAGACGATCATTTCCTGAACACAATGACCAATAAAGAAAAGAAGCATGGCTTGGTTTCAAAGATGTTGTTGAAAACTTCTTGGGAAACTACAAAAGCCAAAATTATGAAAGACTGGTGGAAAATATGCTTAAAAAGTTTTGCGCCTTAGACTCCAACATGAGCCTCAAAGTTCACTTCTTATTTTCGCATCTTGACCGTTTTCCCGAAAATCTCGGAGATGTCAATGAGGAGCAAGGGGAACGATTTCACCAGGACATCAAAACCATGGAAAGAAGATATCACGGAAGATGGCATACAAATATGATGGCGGATTACTGCTGGTGTCTGCAACGAGATCAGCCTAACGCACAGCATAAGAAAACATCAAAGAAGCACCGGTTTAGTCGTCATTAGTCAGATTTACCTTCGTATTCTTAAGTCTTTGGAATAAGTCCTGAAATGTTTGCAAGTAAAGAAAGTAAATATATTTTGTTTCTTTCAGTTATTTTTTTATTCTTTCATAAACAAGCAATATGCTTGTCCAAGAGCTAGGAGCTATTTAATTCTGCTTTAATTAGGTTTTACTCTATCACCTAAAGATTTCGTGCTACAAGGGGTGTTGTAATACCTCATCTGTGCCCAAATGTTAATCACCCATTGATGGGAAGGGAGAGAGTATTTTGCTGGGAACGGGACTGGTTGTTATATATATTTACCCTACATTATTATGTAAGCGTTACTGTAGTCTATAACAACAAAATTTATAGTTTAGCATGTGCAATCCAATGTTGGTCTCGATAAGATGGTTCACATTTGGGGTTAAATGGGGAATTTATGACACACCCTGTGGTAAGAAAACCATACGTGATAGGGAAAAACTAACTATATTTTTGAGGTCAGCGCACTCAAATTATATAGAATCACACCAACTAGTTTGTAAAAATCGATCGACAAGTTTTCAAATGTGTACTGGTGTAATCTACCCTCTGTTAAACACTGTACAAAACGTTGAAGTACTCGTCCACGGCTAAGCCATCTAACACTGTTATGCAGCATCAGTCCAGAATACTGAGAGTCAACTTCTGTCAAAAGCGTCTTCAATTGTCTATTATTAAGTGCACGAGTAGCGATAAAATTTTTAATTTTTGTTACAGTTTCCATCACTTGATAAATTTCTTAAACCTTACTTCTTAAAACCTTACTTTTGTCAATCCTCTGTGTATATATATATATATATATGATGAATAAAACCACGAAGGAAAGGAAATGGTGCTCAAGCGCTTTCGTCTAATGACATCCTCAGGAACACTGAAGTAGATAAAAGGGTTACAGCCTATATATAGGTTACAGAAAGAAAAAAGAAAAGAAAAATAAATAATATATACATATATATATATATATATATATATATATATATATATATATATATGCAATGAACGGAGAAGTAAAAATAAAAATTAAAAACTTAAAAGATTATCAGAGAGGCATACAGATTTGTAAGGAAAAAATATCGATTTTTAGCAAAAGATCAAATGAATTATAAAAATACAAATTTATACTGGAAATCTGCCCGGGTTTTAACACTGCCTTTTATGGTTGTTTCGATGTACATAAAAATAAAATGAAAATTAAAAGTTAATAGAGTAGCATACAAGTTTACCAAAGATTTAGCGTTCTACCCTTCTTATCTAAATCTGTTCTGAAGGAATTCAAAACAACAGGATCGAGTTGAAAAAGACCTTTGCTTATGTTGAAGTTATTTGTAAGTTGGATAATGGCAGACTCAAGAATATTTCTATTAACAATGTTGCTAGAGTGAAATAAAACTGAAGCATTATTCCAATCAATACAGTGGGATAACTCTGACAAATGGACAAAAAGGGCACTGGACAACTGTCCTGTTCTAACGGAATATTGATGCTGTTTTATACGTGTGCAAATCCTTTCCCGTCTGACCTATGTAAAAGGAATCACATTGTTTACAACCAATTTTATAGATAATGCTTGAATTATTGGTAGGGCTATTTTTTACTATGATATTTTTCACAATATTGTTATATGAAAATACTACATTAATATCCAAAAGTTTAAGTACATTAGCAATGCCTAAAAAGCCCGGGAAAAATGGAAGTACTAAAATATTTTTTGACAAAGTACGAGTGTTATTATTGACACGATAGAAAGTTCGTTTTGCCTTGTTGAGACAAGATTCCATAAACGCAGATGGATAACACAGATCACTTCCAATACCGTTGATTTTTTTCCAATTCGGCATCGATGTATTCCGGACTGGCGATCCTAAGGGCGCGGAGAAACATTGAAGAAAAAATGGCCTTCTTAGTGGGGGTGTCATGTCCCGAGTAAAAGTGTACGTAGGACAAATTGTTTGTTGTTTTCCGATAGATACTAAACTTAAAACCTGGGCTTTCCCTATGTACACGCACACCCAAAAATGGGATTGAATTGTCTTGTTCCACTTCTAAAGTAAACTTAATTGAGGGGACTTGATCATTTAACTGAAGGAGGAAATTATCCAGGTCACGATTCATGGGCCAGATACACAAAATATCGTCGACGTACCGCAACCAAGGGATGCCAACCCCCAGGATTCTCGGAATGTAAGTAATTTCGAAAAACTCCATATAAATATTGGAGAGGAGGGGCGATAAGGGGTTGCCCATGGCCATCCCAAAAACTTGTGGATAATACTCGTTATTGAAAGTGAATTTACAGTCTTTGATGCAAAGCTTAATAAGTTCCAAAACAATGTGTGAAGGTAGTGGCAAGTCATACTTATGTAATTCTTGGGAGAGAAAGTCAAGCATATCGTCAATCGGCACTTTTGTAAACAATGAACAAACGTCAAAACTGATCAATCTATCGTTAGTTTCAGTACGTGCATTATTCAGTTTTTCAGTAAGATCCATGGAATTTTTTACATGTGAATCAGAGATAGTTCCGAGAATGGGGGACAAGACTTTGACAAGCCATTTGGAGAGTTTATAAGTAATAGAGCCCACCGAGCTAATAATAGGGCGCATAGGGTTGCCAGGTTTGTGGGTTTTAATAAGACCGTAAAGGTAGGGCAGAGAAGGTGAAGTGGACATGAAAAGCGGAATTAAGTCCTTATGATCTTTGAGAATGCGTTTCAAGCCACTATTAAATGATTTGATGACGTCATCCTGCTGGTTCTTCCTAAGTTTGCTGTATGTGGCGGGGTCCTGGAGAAGCTCGTTCATCTTTCCGATGTAGTCCAGTGTGTCCATAATAACTATGGTGTTAGCCTTGTCTGCTTTAGTAATATGGAGCTCCCCATCTTTTTTTAATTGTGAGAGGCTATTGCGAAAACGTTTAGGAAAGTTATTTTCATAATTACTATTCGCCGCACTATAAACGAGGCCTTTAACTATGTTAAAACCCTTCGGATGCGCAATTCCTGACCGTGTACTTTCCACCTGTGCGCAAAAAAATCAGGAAATTTACCCATTTGTTAACATAAAATAAATCAAGTCAAGCACCATTTTGTTAAATTATTTTTGTTTCCCTTAATAAATAAAGATTTTCTCTTACAAACTAAACATTTTCTCTTACAAAATAAACAGAATTTAGTGGGTAACTTGGGAATATGGTTGAGTAGAATTTTATGAAAATTTACACGTTTTCAAGCGTTTATGTTCAGTCTTGCATGAGAAATTGGGGGAATGAAACGTGCAAATGATCCACTAGGACATTCTGGAGCGATTGTAAAGACACTTTTAGCTAAATATTTGAATAAAGGCCACATTCTGTATACTGACAACTGGTATACGAGCCCATTACTATGCAAATATCTGCATGTAAATAAAACAGGATCTTGTGGAACTGTAAAGGTAAATAGAAAAAACATGCCCAAGTTTCACCCAAGTAAAAAAGGAGAGTGCCATCTGATGGAATCAAAACCTTTATTAGCACTAAAATGGACTGATAAAAGAGATGTGCATATGCTAACAACAATTCACAGTGGAAGCATGATTGACTCAGGAAAGGTTGATCGTCGAACAAACGAAATAAAATTCAAACCAGATGCTGTTGTGGACTATAACAAAAATATGCATCTGGTGGACAAATCTGATATGCAAATTAGCAGCGTAGAATGCGTTAGGAAAACTGTGAAGTGATATAAGAAGGTATTCTTTCATCTTTTGGATATTTCTCTTTACAATTCCTTTGTACTCTACAAAAAAACTACGAAAAAGCAGATTTCAATGAGAGAATTCAATCTTACATTAGTCTCTCAACTACTCACGAAGTATGCTCAAATAACATCCCCACATCCTGGAAGACAAAGTGTGAGACCAAATGCTCCTGACAGACTTCTCTCAGCTAATTACATTGAAAAGCATCACCTGGAACAAGTTCCACCAACACCATCTCGACCTGTAGGTCAACGACAATGTCATGTATGCTCACATACAACACAAAGAGAAAAACATGTTAGAAAAGTTTCTACTTGGTGTCCGGAATGCAAAGTTGCATTGTGCCTTGAGTGCTTTGTTCTCTACCACACCTGTGCCAACTACTAAATACTAAATTCAGTAAAAGTGTAAAACAATGTTGTAAATAAGTATAATGGAAAGTGTAGATTTATCAAAATAATATTTATTTCATGAACAATTATTTTCCAAAAGGACAATTATTTTATAAGGAGTTATTTTTGAAAAGGAATAAAAAATTATTTTTCAAGAGGACAAATAAAATGTATATTCTTCAAAACTCAAATGTAAGTATAATACTTGCTCGTTTGTGTACATGTGCGCATATGCATACATGCATGTGTGTGTGTGTGTGTGTGTGTGTGTGTGTGTGTTGCGGATGGTTTATGAATATATCTGAGTCATAGATTCTTCAAAACTCAAATGTAAGCATAATACTTGCTTGTTTATGTGTACATGTGTGCATATGTGTGCATATGTGTACATGCATGCATGTGTGTATGTGTGTATGTTTGTTGCGGATGGTTTATGAATATATCTGAGTCATCAATAGCATTAAAATGCAAAATCATTTATTTTTATTGGGATTTTGTGCGAAAACATAAAAAAAATAACGCGATCATCATATGATGCTGGGAGCATTCTTCCGACAAACTTCCTGAGCATCATATGAGGATGGGAGCAGCGTAAGTGATAATTATTAATTAAACAAATTTTGAGGGAGATTACACTGTTTTTCAAAACACGCGAGACTGTAACAAATTTGTAAAGCCGAAGGCTTTTTTAATAAAAAAGGACATACCATATCCAAGGGCACTTTTTGCATCGTCACTAATGTTTTTCGAAGAAAGGTTCAAAACACACTTTGAGCTTCCTTTTTTACTCCACTGACTATTTCGAATGAGACTTTTAATTTTTCGATCCAAACTGTTACGAAGTGAAGTAGTTCTCCGACGCAACTCGTTGTAAATTTCATCAAACAAAGGTTGGATCCACGGTTGGGGAATAACGGTTACAAAATTATGTTTGGCGATGTTTAAATTTTTGAAGGCGGACCACTCATTTTGTCTGGTGACTTCAATATGTTTCTTTAAAATTAATCTGCTGAAGTTGTTGAACGGATGGTCGTCAATTTGTCTGAGGCGAATCGGAAGCAGGGATTTGGGAAGAACTTGCTCCTCTAGACAATTAGTAAGAAACTTTCGTCGGATACGAATTGCATGCCCCTTCATTAATGTAGAAGAAAACACGGACACAAACGGAGACAAGAGAGGGAACAGCAAGCCGAAGGAACGCGTGGTGTTCATTATATGAAAATTATTTCAGGAAAGTAACACGTGAAAAATATTTATGATAAATAAAACCACGAAGGAAAGGAAACACAAAATGGTGCTCAAGCGCTTTCGTCTAATGACATCATCAGGAACACTGAAGTACATAAAAGGGTTACAGCCTATATATAGGTTACAGAAAGAAAAAAATAAAAAAAATAATAATATATATATATATATATATATATATATATATATATATATATATATATACATATCTATATATATATATATATATATATGCAATAAACGGAGAAGTAAAAATAAAAATTAAAAATTAAAGGATTATCAGAGAGGCATACAGATTTGTAAGGAAAAAATATCGATTTTTAGCACAAGATCAAATGAATTATAAAATACAAATTTATACTGGAAATCTGCCCGGGTTTTAACACTCTGCCTTTTATGGTTGTTTCGATGTACATAAAAATAAAATGAAAATTAAAAGTTAATAGAGTAGCATACAAGTTTACCAAAGATTTAGCGTTCTACCCTGCTTATCTAAATCTGTTTTGAAGGAATTCAAAACAACAGGATCGAGTTGAAAAAGACCTTTGCTTATGTTGAAGTTATTTGAAAGTTGGATAATGGCAGACTCAAGAATATTTCTATTAACAATGTTGCTAGAGTGAAATAAAACTGAAGCATTATTCCAATCAATACAGTGGGATAACTCTGACAAATGGACAAAAAGGGCACTGGACAACTGTCCTGTTCTAACGGAATATTGATGCTGTTTTATACGTGTGTGCAAATCCTTTCCCGTCTGACCTATGTAAAAGGAATCACATTATTTACAACCAATTTTATAGATAATGCCTGAATTATTGGTAGGGCTATTTTTTACTATGATATTTTTCACAATATTGTTATATGAAAATACTACATTAATATCCAAAAGTTTAAGTACATTAGCAATGCCTAAAAAGCCCGGGAAAAATGGAAGTACTAAAATATTTTTTGACAAAGTACGAGTGTTATTATTGACACGATAGAAAGTTCGTTTTGCCTTGTTGAGACAAGATTCCATAAACGCAGATGGATAACACAGATCACTTCCAATACCGTTGATTTTTTTCCAATTCGGCATCGATGTATTCCGGACTGGCGATCCTAAGGGCGCGGAGAAACATTGAAGAAAAAATGGCCTTCTTAGTTGGGGTGTCATGTCCCGAGTAAAAGTGTACGTAGGACAAATTGTTTGTTGTTTTCCGATAGATACTAAACTTAAAACCTGGGCTTTCCCTATGTACACGCACATCCAAAAATGGGATTGAATTGTCTTGTTCCACTTCTAAAGTAAACTTAATGGAGGGGACTTGATCATTTAACTGAAGGAGGAAGTTATCCAGGTCACGATTCATGGGCCAGATACACAAAATATCGTCGACGTACCGCAACCAAGGGATGCCAACCCCCAGGATTCTCGGAATGTAAGTAATTTCGAAAAACTCCATATAAATATTGGAGAGGAGGGGCGATAAGGGGTTGCCCATGGCCATCCCAAAAACTTGTTGATAATACTCGTTATTGAAAGTGAATTTACAGTCTTTGATGCAAAGCTTAATAAGTTCCAAAACAATGTGTGAAGGTAGTGGCAAGTCATACTTATGTAATTCTTGGGAGAGAAAGTCAAGCATATCGTCAATCGGCACTTTTGTAAACAATGAACAAACGTCAAAACTGATCAATCTATCGTTAGTTTCAGTACGTGCATTATTCAATTTTTCAGTAAGATCCATGGAATTTTTTACATGTGAATCAGAGATAGTTCCGAGAATCGGGGACAAGACTTTGACAAGCCATTTGGAGAGTTTATAAGTAATAGAGCCCTCAGTGTTCCTGAGGATGTCATTAGACGAAAGCGCTTGAGCACCATTTTGTGTTTCCTTTCCTTCGTGGTTTTATTCATCATAAATATTTTTCACGTGTTACTTTCGTGAAATAATTTTCATATATATATATATATATATATATATAAGATGTTTCTTCGCAAAGGACTCGAAACCTAAAAATTACAAAGTTTCACTCTAAGCTTAGCCGATGCGGAATTGCACCCCGAATGTGTCTATTTACTGTTGTCAATTCTCTGTATATAAAATATCCTCAAAAAAACAACTCTTTTTATTCCAAGAACGACAAAAATGTAAAAAGAGGGAAAATTGTCCAACTGCTTTTACAAACAGTGAGATGAATCCAGCGCTGGTTCCAACCATACTTGGTGCTCCATCTGTAGTAACAGACACGACTTTCGATTTATCTATTTCAAATTCCAACATTAGCTGAAGAGCTGCCTTACAAATATCGTCACCGCTAGTTCTTAAAGGAAGTACCAGCAATTTCAATAATTCTTCCTTCATTTCAGTATCCGTTGGATACCTAGCTATAACTGCGAGCCTAGCTTCAGAAGTAACCACTTACCAGTAGTTGAGTTCTTTGCAGCCATCACTCTTAACTGTAAAATGTCCCAGCGTTTCTTCTAGTTTATTAGTTTCTTCCTTTTCATTTGGGGACGTCAAGACTGAGCAGTATTCAAGTTTTTGTATGAACAGTGTTTTCAGCAGGGAATCTTTACTGTCAGTACCTTGGGCGCAAAAGGAGAGAGTGCATTTGCAATGTCGCAAATGTTGATCAATGTTGCAAAAGGGGGAAATGTTGTAAAGGGGGAGAGGGGTTGGGTTGTTGTGAAGGGGGGAGAGGAATGTTGCAAAGGGGTGTGGTGTTGAAAAGGTGGAGGGGTCTTGCAACAAGGGAGAGGGGTTATTCCCCACGTTGCATGAAGGGAGGAGCTTTCGGGAGAAAAGTGAGGATGACCTCCCCCCCAAAGGGGTAACCTTAACCTAAGAGAGAGAAAGGAGGAGGAGAGTCTTTGGGGGAGAAGGTGGGATATCCTCACCCCCCAAAGGGGAATCCTAACCTAAGAAGGTAAGCCTTAACCTAAGAAGGATAGCAAATTGTTTCGTCCATCGGAGACAGACGCATTCATTATGCGGTTCAGGGGGACCAGCAGCTGTTATATAGAAAGTCGGGAGTTGCCAGTTACCACTAATTTAATTATTTATTTATATATGGAACTGTTGCCAGTTATTGAATTTATTTATTTATATAAGGAGGGTTGTCAGATTTACTATTTTAATTATTTATTTATATATAGATGAGTTGCCAGCGACCACTATTTATTTATTTATATATGGAGGGTTGTTAGTTATTGAATTTATTTATTTTTATATTAAAGGCAAGAGAGATGTTCTCACTCTTTAGATGGTTGTGAGTTACCACCATTTATTTTAATTATTTATTTATTAAAACTCATCGTGTAAATCCATACCATCTGATAAAAATTAAATACGAGATAAAACCCAATAACAGACATTGAATAAAAAACAAATGACAGAAAATTAATATACAAACAATATAATACCATACCATCTCAGAAAAAATAAAAAAGTTAACAAACGTGCTTCGGGTTGCAAGTTAAACTGTAGGTCTAAGGTCGTTCAAAAACCTTACTTTTGTCAATCCTCTGTGTGTATATATGTGTGTATATATATATATATATATATATATATGTTAAACACAGACCGTGCATGGAACAAGGAACTCTTCTGGGAAAATTAAATCCACTATAGTCCGAATAAGTAAAGGTAAATGACAAATACCATAGTTTTTCTTTTTCATGATGCTAGCCCGACGTGGGCAACGGGTCTCTCGCAAAGAGATCCCATAAATATAGCTTCCCTCACCAGCTATCTGCAAAGCAGACAGGATCCAGTCTGCTTTGCAGATAGTTGGTGAGGGAAGCTATATTTATGGGATCTCTTTGCGAGAGACCCGTTGCCCACGTCGGGCTAGCATCATGAAAAAGAAAAACTATGGTATTTGTCATTTACCATTACTTATTCGGACTATAGTGGATTTAATTTTCCCAGAAGAGTTCCTTGTTCCATTCACGGTCTGTGTTTAACATATAAATTTCTCAGGGGACCATTCTGAGTTTGTATATATATATATATATATATATATATATATAATATTTAGGAGAAATCCAATGACAAGGAGGAATGTAAATGCCATGAAAAGTCTTCTTTAATGCGCAACGTTTCGAGCAATACGCTCATCTTCAGGCTAAATAATAACAATATGAAATTAAATTCAATAAATAAATGAAACACAAGACAAAATAATTTCTATAAAACCTATTCATTAAAAGCAAAATTTAAAAAGACTAAAAGAAGAGGGTTAAATTCAAAGTTATAAAAATTTACATATAAAATTACAAGAAATTTAAAAAGCTATTTTTAAATTACATATAGTAAATTTGAAATTAGTACAATGGAATAATTAACACTACTAACCCTTCATTGCTGGTTCCGAGGCACAAGTAATTTAAAACAAAACAAAGGGAACATACTATGGGTTGGGTGGTTGGAGAGTTATAAGTTGGGGAGGGGGAATTATAAAAAATTTAGAGGGACAGCTGAGATATCAACGTTTATATATATATATATATATATATATATATATATATATATATATATATATAAGATGTTTTTCGCAAAGGACTCGACACCTAAAAATTACAAAGTTTCACTCTAAGCTTAGCCGATGCGGAATTGCACCCCGAATGTGTCTATTTACTTTTGTCAATTCTCTGTATATAAAATATCTTCAAAAAAACAACTCTTTTTATTCCAAGAACGACAAAAATGTAAAAAGAGGGAAAATTTGCTACACTTTAGGCGCACGTGAATCGCTTGAGGCAATCGAAAGCCACCAAGAGAGATATTGGAACACGGATGACCTACATTCTGACTGACCAACTGCTCTCTGTTATAATAGCACATAAAACACGAATTGCCTTCTCCTTGTAACTAAATGTTATAAAAAACAAAGAAAAAAAACATTTATATTAAACAATAAAATTTTAACAAATTTCACGTTTCTTTGAAGTAAGTGAACGGTTTTCCAAATTTTAGTCAACTTCCCATATGAAAGCAAGCAAGCACCCACCACTATGCATTTTTCTTACTATTTTGCAACATGAATAAAATGAAAAAATATTAGTGATGGACTCCATACCATCTCAGAAAAAATAAAAAATTAACAAACGTGCTTCGGGTTGCAGGTTAAACTGTAGGTCTAAGGTGATTCAAAAACCTTACTTTTGTCAATCGTCTGTATATAAAATGTCTTTAAAAAACTTCTTTTTATTCCAAGAAACACAAAAATGT
Source organism: Bathynomus jamesi (assembly GCA_023014485.1). NCBI lineage: Eukaryota > Metazoa > Arthropoda > Malacostraca > Isopoda > Cirolanidae > Bathynomus > Bathynomus jamesi. Next base: position 5,700 of record JAJOZX010001024.1, on the reverse strand, counting down.
GTAACGGGGTAAATTCGACGCACTTTAGATGCACGTGAATCGCCCGAGGCACCTTAAAACCACGAAGGCGGTACATCGGAAGGCGGTTGACCCAATTTGTAACTGACCACCCGCATTTTAGCCAATCTCTCTCTTTCTCTCTCTTTCTTTCTCGTACGGTACTGTTTCCCTGTTTCTGTATATAAATATATATTTATTTATTTAACTTCGTTGTTTTTATGTCTTATTTTTTATTTGCGTGTAATTTGCATGGTATCTTCTTTGCTTCCATTCTTTCTTCATAGTTGTGTTATTCCTTTATATCGTCTCTGTTATTATTATTATTATTATTATTATTATTATTATTATTTACAGGCATCTTACACATTACACAATTTTTTGAAAATTAAAAGAAAAAAGCATAATTTTTCTGGACATTAATTTCGGTTTTTTATTTTTCTATGAGGGCAGGCACTTTTGCGGGCGTTCTGCCTTGGCCCATCTTTTCAGCATATATATTTATATATATACATATATATGAATAGAAACGACGTAAATAAGGAGCGTCTCTGCACACGGGGAAGAGAAATAACGAATAAATGAAAATGAGGCGAACCGCCCGTGAATCGAACCCAGGGCCTTCCAATTGCCGGTTGGATGCGTTACCATTACACTACGGACCTCGATCAATCATAAATCGAAATTCTCCTACATAGGGCAGAAACCAATGGCCTGAGAGGGCACCCTCGCAAATCGTGAATATGTGCATTTAACTGCAATGACCACGCAGTATATAAATGAATAGAAACGACGTAAATAAGGAGCGTCTCTGCACACGGGGAAGAGAAATAACGAATAAAAGAAAAATGAGGCGAACCGCCCGGGAATCGAACCCAGGGCCTTCCAGTTTCCGGTTGGATGCGCTACCATTACACTACGGACCTCGATCAATCATAAATCGAAATTCTCCTACATAGGGCAGAAACCAATGCCCTGAGAGGGCACCCTCGCAAATCGTGAATATGTGCATTTAACTGCAATGACCACGCAGTATATAAATGAATAGAAACGACGTAAATAAGGAGCGTCTCTGCACACGGGGAAGAGAAATAACGAATAAATGAAAAATGAGACGAACCGCCCGGGAATCGAACCCAGGACCTTCCAATTGCCGGTTGGATGCGCTACAATTACACTACGGACCTCGATCAATCATAAATCGAAATTCTCCTACATAGGGCAGAAACCAATGCCCTGAGAGGGCACCCTCGCAAATCGTGAATATGTGCATTTAACTGCAATGACCACGCAGTATATAAATGGATAGAAACGACGTAAATAAGGAGCGTCTCTGCACACGGGGAAGAGAAATAACGAATAAATGAAAAATGAGGCGAACCGCCCGGGAATCGAACCAAGGGCCTTCCAATTGCCTGTTGGATGCGCTACCATTACACAACGGACCTCGATCAATCATAAATCGAAATTCTCCTACATGGGCAGAAACCAATGCCCTGAGAGGGCACCCTCGCAAATCGTGAATATGTGCCTCATTTTTCATTTATTCGTTATTTCTCTTCCCCGTGTGCAGAGACGCTCCTTATTTACGTCGTTTCTATCATTTATATACTGCGTGGTCATTGCAGTTAAATGCACATATTCACGATTTGCGAGGGTGCCCTCTCAGGGCATTGGTTTCTGCCGTATGTAGTAGAATTTCGATTTATGATTGATCGAGGTCCGTAGTGTAATGGTAAAGCATCCAACCGGCAATTGGAAGGCCCTGGGTTCGATTCCCGGGCGGTTCGCCTCATTTTTCATTTATTCGTTATTTCTCTTCCCCGTGTGCAGAGACGCTCCTTATTTACGTCGTTTCTATTCATTTATATACTGCTTGGTCATTGCAGTTAAATGCACATATTCACGATTTGCGAGGGTGCACTCTCAGGGCATTGGTTTCTGCCCTATGTAGGAGAATTTCGATTTATGATTGATCGAGGTCCGTAGTGTAATGGTAGCGCATCCAACCGGCAATTGGAAGGCCCTGGGTTCGATTCCCGGACGGTTCGCCTCATTTTTCATTTATTCGTTATTTCTCTTCCCCGTGTGCAGAGACGCTCCTTATTTACGTCGTTTCTAATCATTTATATACTGCGTGGTCATTGCAGTTAAATGCACATATTCACGATTTGCGAGGGTGCCCTCTCAGGGCATTGGTTTCTGCCCTATGTAGGAGAATTTCGATTTATGATTGATCGAGGTCCGTAGTGTAATGGTAGCGCATCCAACCCGCAATTGGAAGGCCCTGGGTTCGATTCCCGGGCGGTTCGCCTCATTTTTCATTTATTCGTTATTTCTCTTCCCCGTGCAGAGACGCTCCTTATTTACGTCGTTTCTATTCATTATATAATGCTTGGTCATTGCAGTTAAATGCACATATTCACGATTTGCGAGGGTGCCCTCTCAGGGCATTGGTTTCTGCCCTTTGTAGGAGAATTTCGATTTATGATTGATCGAGGTCCGTAGTGTAATGGTAGCGCATCCAACCGGCAATTGGAAGGCCCTGGGTTCGATTCCCGGACGGTTCGCCTCATTTTTCATTTATTCGTTATTTCTCTTCCCCGTTTGCAGAGACGCTCCTTATTTACGTCGTTTCTATTCATTTATATACTGCTTGATCATTGCAGTTAAATGCACATATTCACGATTTGCGAGGGTGCCCTCTCAGGGCATTGGTTTCTGCCCTATGTAGGAGAATTTCGATTTATGATTGATCGAGGTCCGTAGTGTAATGGTAGCGAATCCAACCGGCAATTGGAAGGCCCAGGGTTCGATTCCCGGACGGTTCGCCTCATTTTTCCTTTATTTGTTATTTCTCTTCTCCGTGTGCAGAGACGCCCTTATTTACGTCGTTTCTATTCATTTATATACTGCGTGGTCATTGCAGTTAAATGCACATATTCACGATTTGCGAGGGTGCCCTCTCAGGGCATTGTTTTCTGCCCTATGTAGGAGAATTTTCGATTTATGATTGATCGAGGTCCGTAGTGTAATGGTAGCGCATCCAACCGGCAATTGGAAGGCCCTGGGTTCGATTCCCGGGCGGTTCGCCTCATTTTTCATTTATTCGCTATTTCTCTTCCCCGTGTGCAGAGACGCTCCTTATTTACGTCGTTTCTATTCATTTATATACTGCGTGGTCATTGCAGTTAAATGCACATATTCACGATTTGCGAGGGTGCCCTCTCAGGGCATTGGTTTCTGCCCTATGTAGGAGAATTTCGATTTATGATTGATCGAGGTCCGTAGTGTAATGGTAGCGCATCCAACCGGCAATTGGAAGGCCCTGGGTTCGATTCCCGGGCGGTTCGCCTCATTTTTCATTTATTCGTTATTTCTCTTCCCTGTGTGCAGAGACGCTCCTTATTTACGTCGTTTCTATTCATTTATATACTGCGTGGTCATTGCAGTTAAATGCACATATTCACGATTTGCGAGGGTGCCCTCTCAGGGCATTTGTTTCTCCCCTATGTAGTTGAATTTCGATTTATGATTGATCGAGGTCCGTATTGTAATGGTAGCGCATCCAACCGGCAATTGGAAGGCCCTGGGTTCGATTCCCGGGCGGTTCGCCTCATTTTTCATTTATTCGTTATTTCTCTTCCCCGTGTGCAGAGACGCTCCTTATTTACGTCGTTTCTATTCATTTATACTGCTGGTCATTGCAGTTAAATGCACATATTCACGATTTGCGAGGGTGCCCTCTCAGGGCATTGGTTTCTGCCCTATGTAGGAGAATTTCGATTTATGATTGATCGAGGTCCGTAGTGTAATGGTAGCCCATCCAACCGGCGATTGGAAGGCCCTGGGTTCGATTCCCGGGCGGTTCGCCTCATTTTTCATTTATTCGTTATTTCTCTTCCCCTTGTGCAGAGACGCTCATTATTTACGTCGTTTCTATTCATTTATATACTGCATGGTCATTGCAGTTAAATGCACATATTCAAGATTTGCGAGGGTGCCCTCTCAGGGCATTGTTTTCTGCCCTATGTAGGAGAATTTCGATTTATGATTGATCGAGGTCAGTAGTGTAATGGTAGCGCATCCAACGGCAATTGGAAGGCCCTGGGTTCGATTCCCGGGCGGTTCGCCTCATTTTTCATTTATTCGCTATTTCTCTTCCCCGTGTGCAGAGACGCTCCTTATTTACGTCGTTTCTATTCATTTATATACTGCGTGGTCATTGCAGTTAAATGCACATATTCACGATTTGCGAGGGTACCCTCTCAGGGCATTGGTTTCTGCCCTATGTAGGAGAATTTCGATTTATGATTGATCGAGGTCCGTTGTGTAATGGTAGCGCATCCAACCGGCAATTGGAAGGCCCTGGTTCGATTCCCGGGCGGTTCGCCTCATTTTTCATTTATTCGTTATTTCTCTTCCCGTGTGCAGAGACGCTCCTTATTTACGTCGTTTCTATTCATTTATATACTGCGTGGTCATTGCAGTTAAATGCACATATTCACGATTTGCGAGGGTGCCCTCTCAGGGCATTGGTTTCTGCCCTATGTAGGAGAATTTCGATTTATGATTGATCGAGGTCCGTAGTGTAATGGTAGCGCATCCAACCGGCAATTGGAAGGCCCTGGGTTCGATTCCCGGGCGGTTCGCCTCATTTTTCATTTATTCGTTATTTCTCTTCCCCGTTTGCAGAGACGCTCCTTATTTACGTCGTTTCTATTCATTTATATCCTGCTTGGTCATTGCAGTTAAATGCACATATTCACGATTTGCGAGGGTGCCCTCTCAGGGCATTGGTTTCTGCCCTATGTAGGAGAATTTCGATTTATGATTGATCGAGGTCCGTAGTGTAATGGTAGCGAATCCAACCGGCAATTGGAAGGCCCTGGGTTCGATTCCCGGACGGTTCGCCTCATTTTTCCTTTATTCGTTATTTCTCTTCCCCGTGTGCAGAGACGCCCCTTATTTACGTCGTTTCTATTCATTTATATAGAGCGTGGTCATTGCAGTTAAATGCACATATTCACGATTTGCGAGGGTGCCCTCTCAGGGCATTGGTTTCTGCCCTATGTAGGAGAATTTCGATTTATGACTGATCGAGGTCCGTATTGTAATGGTAGCGCATTCATCCGGAAATTGGAAGGCCCTGGGTTCGATTCCCGCGCGGTTCGCCTCATTTTTCATTTATTCGTTATTTCTCTTCCCCGTGTGCAGAGACGCTCCTTATTTACGTCGTTTCTATTCATTTATATACTGCGTGGTCATTGCAGTTAAATGCACATATTCACGATTTGCGAGGGTGCCCTCTCAGGGCATTGGTTTCTGCCTTATGTAGGAGAATTTCGATTTATGATTGATCGAGGTTCGTAGTGTAATGGTAGCGCATCCAACCGGCAATTTGAAGGCCCTGGGTTCGATTCCCGGGCGGTTCGCCTCATTTTTCATTTTTTCGTTATTTGTCTTCCCCGTGTGCAGAGACGATCCTTATTTACGTCGTTTCTAATCATTTATATACTGCGTGGTCATTGCAGTTAAATGCACATATTCACGATTTGCGAGGGTGCCCTCTCAGGGCATTGGTTTCTGCCCTATGTAGGAGAATTTCGATTTATGATTGATCGAGGTCCGTAGTGTAATGGTAGCGCATCCAACCCGCAATTGTAAGGCCCTGGTTCGATTCCCGGGCGGTTCGCCTCATTT
>JAJOZX010001023.1:1067500-1079978 GCA_023014485.1 Bathynomus jamesi | reverse complement strand
ATATTATATATATATATATATATACAGGGTGGGCCGTAAGTTTCCATACATAGGAAAAATAAACATTTTGTTATGGACAACCATTTTTATTTATATAATATGCTCTACATGGTTGCCATTGTTTTGAAAACACATTTCAATACGTGTTCCCCACTGTTGATGAACACGCATTAGCACAGTTGACGTTATGCTTGTAATGGCGTTGGTGATACGTTCCTTTAGATGATTTATGTCTCGTATCTTTTCCTGATACACCATGGCCTTCAGTGCCCCCAAAGATAGAAATCAAGGGGGGTGAGATCTGGGGATCTGGGAGGCCACTCCACAGGACCACGCCGACCAATCCAAGCATCCGGAAACTGCTGCTGATCCAAATACCGACGCACGTGAAGACCATAATGAGGTGGAGCTCCATCTTGCTGGAAGTAAACTGGGAAGTTACCTTCCTCGTTTAGCAGGGATGGGAAAAATCTCTTCTTGCAACATGTTAAGATACCTTTCGGCATTAAGATTTCCACTGACAAAATTGGTCCAATAATTCTGTCACCCCATATCCCGGCCCACACCATCACTTTACCGACACCTTGCATCTTCGTCGGACTCAGCCAGTTAGGGTTAGCATTACTCCAATAACGTATGTTTTGCCGATTAACCTCTCCATTGACGTAAAAATTTGCTTCATCAGTAAACAGATCTTACGTCAAACGCATATTCTTAGGGTATCTGAAACATAAAAGCAAACGTTTAATTTTTCCTATGTATGGAAACTTACGGCCCACCCTGTATATATATATATATATATTACACACAGATATAGGCTTACAGTTTTAAAAGAATGTTCGTCTACAAACAAAAATTCTAATATGCCTAAAAATTTGTAAATTTTATGACTTACCAAAAAGAATCAAATATTCAGAGAAAAACAATACTGCCAATTTTTCATGTTTTATTTAGTAATTTTATTTCTAGGCGAACCTTTTTCCAAAAATTATACATGATATTTGATTCCAAAAGTTTTTATTTTACTTCTGTGCCTAATGCAAACGAAAACTCATTTGACGCTTCAAGCTACATTTATTTTCCATCAAAAATTCATTTTTTGTCCAGTTTACTCTCGTTTTAAACGTAAACTTGCTTATTTAATTTACGTCCGTGTGAACAGTAAACAGTAAACCTTTCACCGATTTAATAAATTTACGAGACTTTTACCCCATAATTTTGTACTGTAATACATTTATTATTTTCCAGTCCCGTATGACAGTTCACTCCGTATTAATATCTATTTTTAATAGTAACACAAGCTGGGATCACCTGAAGATCAGGGCCCCCAGCCTTCTTTAGTTAGCTTTGTAAGGCTAACTACGAAAATATCACGACCTAACCTAACCAATCATCAAGGGCGTACAGTTGACCTAACGATTGGTTAGGTTAGGTCATGATATTTTCGTTAGTTAGCCTAACTAAAGAAGGCTGGGGGCCCCGATCTTCAGGTGATCCTTTAAGACATTTTAATTTATATAATTTTCTGGTGACATTTGACAAGGAGTGCCATACAGAACCGAAGACCTAGCGTGCTAAGAACGCAAGAACAAATGCAAATGACAATGGCAATCGCCCAACTTGAAAATTCAAACGAACGAATGAACAAGCGAGTTTTTAATGCATTAAATTGGTGTTAAAATATCCACCAAAGTATGTGTGAACTTCTTAAGTATGAAGCGAAAGACTTGCCTCTCTCTTTGACCTTCTACGCAAGAACAGTAATTTAATAAAAGACCCTGAAGCAGTTATATATATATATATATATATATATATATATATATATATATATATATACTGTAAGTGGTACAGCATAATAATGAATTGTTTAAGTCCAATAATGCAAATCTAAAGTACAGAAATATAGAACTCAAAAGGAGCATTCAGTTTGCCCATGAAGAAATAAAGGACCAAACATGTAATTTAAGTTCAGTAAATACTCGCAGTATGGACATCATAAAAAAGTGAACATGTGACAGTTAAAACCAAATTGCGCAGTCTACTAACAATTCACCACTTACATAACTTAATTAGGTCAATATGTACTAAATGACAGGCTGGACCTGTAAATCAAATAACTTTTTATGAGGTAGTTTTAGTCGCTTTATTCAAATTTGTCACTCATTTTTTGTGCAAACTATTGTGGAAAATAATAATAATAATAATAATAATAATATAAATATATATATATATTTAGTGTATTTGTAGTCGGGGGTGGTATGACGTCATGTTACTCTGCGACTTAATTAGTTTGTTGGTTTCTGTTCTGGCTATTTTTTTTTCTAACTGGATTCAGTTTAGTGGTGTTTGTGATAGAATTATGACGTGCCGTTCGTGTGGTTTCGACTTTGAGAACTTGATCCGTCATGTGCCCTAGATGATTAATTAAATGATTAATTGAATACTCGGTTAGGTCAACTGTACGCCCTTGATGATTGGTTAGGTTAAGTCGTGATATTTTTGTTAGTTTAAAAGAAAATGACGGGAGCAAACTTTCTGGTTAATTTTGAGGTGTTTTGCAAGTTTCCTGTGGTAATGCGTCGTTTAAGAGATCTCGTAACATAAACATGTTAGGTTATGCTTTATTGTGCGAGTATAAAATGTAGTCAAAAATACATTTTACAAGTGTATTTTGGTGTGCTTTGTTCGAATATGACCATTTCTTGTGCAAATGAACAGAAATACAGTTGTCATTGCATGGCCCAAACACGTATTTCTGTTATTTGCACAAGAAATGAAGGTATTATTATAGTATTACACCCGTCTAACGTCCAGCAATTATTATATGTTCATTACGTAGATTTTTTAATTCTAAGACACTTTCCTTCTATAGCGTTTCCGTCGCAAATGCTTCGTTTTCGAGATATAAACATTTTTTTGGTGTGTATCTAGTGTGTGTTCGTACGTTCGTTTGTGTTCGTACGTTCGTTTGTGTGACCGTTACATATCTGTCCAATCACTGCACTCCATCCATTTCGAATTTGAATTACTTTGCTACCGGAATGGAACACTCATTCCAAAGTACATTAGGCCTGGCTCTGTGATTTATAGTGATTCCTGGGCTGCCTACAAGACTATAAGTGATTTAGGTTACAAGCATTTTGTTATTAATCATTCTAAAAATTTTGTGGATAACGAGAATATCGAAATTCACACACAGAATATCGAAAGATTTTGGCGGGATTTAAAGGAATGGGTTAAGAGGCCAGGTATTCGGTCAAAATATCTATACCAATACCTGGCAAGGTATCTATTCAGTTCTTCAGTTAAAGACAAGCGAAATCTACTCCAGGAAGAGCCTCAGCCTGCCCCTGCACGTGAATAAGGTAATTCCTGTTTTTCTTTTAGATTAGGATAGGTTAGGTCAATTTTGAAGGTGAAATTTGTTTTTCCTATGGTTTTTGATGTTTTGAACGAATCTGACCTTCAAAACCATCGGAAATAACTTGTTTTCGATTGCCGGCTGGGGGGAGGGGGGTTATCTCAGATTCGTTCAAAACACATCAAAAACCATAGGAAAAACATAAATTTCACCTCCAAAGGGAGACGGGTGTAATACTATAAATTTACCGAAATGAAGGTTATATTTGAACAGAGCACACTAAGATAGGCAAGATACACTAGAAAAATGTATTTTTTATTTCAACTTCAGGCCATGTCATTTTCTGCATAATGACCCTTAATTATAACGCAAGTAACTGAAATTATTACAAAAGCACACGCCCGAACTAAAAGAAAAAGTGGAGGATATAATCAAAAGACAAGCTAAAATTAGTTATGAAAATCAAAAGAAAATAGCGAAGCTAGGCCAACTACGCACCTATAAAAGTAATTTGCGAGGATTGAAGCTCATAAGGATAATAATGTGTCAATACTTAAAAACAAAAGCAAGCTGAAAGTAAAGTATTTTCGTCAACGATGATACGAGTACATGTGAAGAAACGAGTAACACGAAAAAAATATAAAAATCCGGATCAAGTAAAGATAATCCCTCCCAGGTCACACTAGTAAAGCAAATCCTCCCAAAAATGACCAAGTAAAGATAACCCCTCCCAGAAAGTAAAGTAAAGTGAAGCAGTCTGACATAAGGATAAAAATTAAGAGAATCTTTTTTTAAAAAATGATTTATTTGAAAACAAAATTTATTAAAATTCATTTATTACAATGGATCAAGTAAAGATAAGCACCCCCAACCTTTTTTAGTTAGCTTTATAAGGCTAACTAACGAAAATATCACGACTTAACCTAACCAATCGTTAGGTCAACTGTACGCCCTTGACGATTGGTTAGGTTAGGTCGTGATATTTTCGTTAGTTAGCCTTATAAAGCTAACTAAAAAAGGTTGGAGGTGCTTAACTTTACTTGATCCAAAGACTTTAATTAAAGCGGTATTGCGGTAAAGCGGTATTACCAACTTTACCAAGTAAAGATGATCACTCCCAAAAAATGATCAATTAAAGATAGTCCCTCCTTTTTCTGTTGGGAGGGATTATCTTTACTCGATCCAAAAATCCTACAACTCAAGAGAAGCCAGAAGGTTCGGGAAAGAAACTTACTTCCTAAGGCCTAGGTTTATTATTAGACTAAAGGAAATTCGACCAAAACAAAATACGTACCTCACTCAAAAAACTTCACGTTGTAAATGAACTATGAAAGGAATGAACCTCGTAAATCAAGGGCATAAAAAATTAAAAAAGGCAACTCAAAATCGTCACACAAGAGATGCGTGGATAGCTCCGCCCACAGTCTTTACATTCAGTTTTCCAAATCACATTTCTGCCAAGAGGTAACTTTTAAATTTTATACTCTAAATTCCTTTGTATTTGGTATACAGTAAGATTTTCGGAGCAAGTGTAGTTTACGTCTCCCTGACGCAAAAGGGGACACAAACTACACTAGGTCAAAGTTGGGGAATGTAAACTACACTAGGATCTTTAGGAGACATTTTTAAATGAATCCATCGAATAAAACATTAAAACTAACGAAAATATTACGACTTAACCTAACCAATCGTCAATTTATATATATATATATATATATATATATATATATATATATATATATATATATATATAAATTGATGATTGGGTAGGTTAAGTCGTAATATTTTCGTTAGTTTTAATGTTTTATTTGACTAGGTATACGCGGACAAAGTTGGGGAACGCAAACCACACTAGGATAATGTAAGGGAATGTAAACTACACCGAGATAAACTACACCAGGCGCCACACTAGGCAACCACCACACGGGGACGTAAACCACACTTGCTCCAGATTTTCTATAAATTACTGATAAAAATTCCTTTAACAATAAGGAGTTTTGTATTATGTTCTGATATCAATCATTTCAGTTCATTAACAAAATTCTATATCCACCACAAAATATTTTAATTCACCTGATTCCGAACGAAGAATCAGGAGTAACTATCCAGTCTCAACTGTTGATGAGTTTAATGACTTTGTGTTTCAGAAAGATTTTTATGAAAACTAAAAGTACTAAATCTAATTAACCGTATCTAACCTAAAAACTATGACCACTTGTTGGCCCTTTTGCAAGCATATATGGTCAAATTTAGTGTTATAATTCCTACTGAAACTTGGTGAAGTAATAATATTAAAAACCTGTATGATATAGAAAACTACAATGCTTATCATACTGTAAGGGAAGTTCAGGTTGAGGGGACGGCGTATTTCTATGTACAGGATGTCCACAATGTCCTGTCAACCAGTAAAATACTAAATGATTTTTGTTTTTCTTTCAGACCCATTTGAAATGTGTGATAGCAGCAACTATACGACTGAACAATGCACCATTGGCTAGTACCCTAGTCCATGAGCGACCACGTAATGGCGAAACCAAAAAGGACTCAGTTGAGATGGGAAAAGAAACTGTTCACAACAAGAACTGTAAAAGATAAACCAAGAACTAACAGGCCATCTACCAGGCAACAACAGTGTGCATTACAACGAAAATCAGTTAGTATTTTACTGGGGTAATACAACATTGTGGACACCCTGTACATAAAACTTCTAATTCCAGCGAGGTATTTTGCCTGTTTAATAGTGAAATTGAAAACCTAATTGTTAATATAAAAGATAAGAGTAACGTTTATTCTATTCATGCAATATATATAATAATAATTTATATAGTCACCAAATTTAAATTTTGACACCTTGGTGCACAGGACTACTCACCCAGTCGCTACACCCCTTATGCACGAGACGTACGAGTGAGGCGTTCAGCGCGCCACATACCTCTCTACATTTTTCAGTTTATAACTCTGTTTTTAATTGTACACTTAATTATTATGTGTTTGTATGCGCGAACGTAATTTTTCTGAATGACGCAATATGCGGCATCCGTGCGCTAAAGTGTTAATATCTTTTTAATTCATCTAGATAACATATTGTGTAACTTCCATAACTCGAATAGCACAGTTGGAAGTGACTTTAATTTGCAAATTGAAACAAATCCTCTACCATCAACTCATAAATTTTAAAACGTAATGAACTCTTTCAATCGCACCCATTTTCCAGCCATGGTATTATGCGAACAGTAACTGTCTCGAACTGTATACTCTGGAATTAAAACTACACTCATTATCCTACTTACATTATAAACAATAACATTGCGCGGGTCAGTGATAAAATAACTACTGAATTTAAGATATTTCTCCAGGTTAACAAAAGAAAATTTATTGGGACTAAAAAATACTCAATTTGATTGTAATGAATCTACGAACGACTCGAATCACAACACTTCTTATTTCATATTTTTAATACTCTTCTTTCCATAAAGGAAGAAAAAGAAAAATTTCTCTCAAAAAGTATTGCAAATCTATGGATCACTCGTGGAATTATTAATTTAATAATAAAGAAAAGGGATAAATTATTCAAATTGCAATTACGAGATAAAATTCCTAAACTACAATATACACGGTATAAACATAAATTAACTAAATTAATCCAAATTGCAAAGAGACATGGAAAACACGTGGAAAAAATTTAGATTATTTATAAAAAATTGCAACTTTGTTTCTGAACATATCTTTACTAGATATGATAGATTAGAAATGCTTTCCCTTCCCAAAAATGTCCATTACCAAACCTTAACAGAATTGATCTTATCATGTCATTCGTAGTTCTGGCTCTGGCTTTGTTTGACGAATGTGATTGTTATCGTTTTTCTCGTTACTGCAATTTTGTTAAATAGATAAAATCAAATTAGATAAAATAGATTTTATAAATAAAGTTTTGTTGGTTCTGAGATCAGAATAACTGAAATACATATCAGCCTCATGGGAGAATGGTTAAAATTTCAAAAATTGTTAAGTAAAACATACTCATATATATATAAATAATCATTTTACGTACAAATAAAATGACATTTAGCACTGAAACTTTGAGTAAATTTTTAAGCTATGTATTTTAAAAAATGCGATTACAGTATTCGGAATGACATATATTACAGTATGTATATATATATATATATATATATATATGTAAATCATTCATGAAATTTCTGAAGACTTTGGGATTTTTTTGGATCACCTGAAGATCAGGGCCTCGAGTCTTCTTTAGTTAGCTTTATAAGGCTAACTAACGAAAATATCACGACTTAACCTAACCAATCGTCAAGGGCGTACAGTTGACCTAACGATTGGTTAGGTTAAGTCGTGATATTTTCGTTAGTTAGCCTTATATAAGGCTAACTAACGAAGGCTGAGGGCCCTGACCTTCAGGTGATCTTTTTTTTATGAAGTTCCTTAGTTGTCACTTGACACTTATTAATATTATGGAAGGTGTCAGCTACAAGCTAATCATATATTTTTTTTTACTATTATATCTTTACCAGTCAATATTTCTTTCATGAAAAAGTTCCACAAACTTCACTTCTTCGTGACAGATATAAATATAAAACAAAATTTCTTTCGAAAATTCATGAAGATTGTTTTCAGTGTGAGCATAGTCCTAGTATCTTACTGAGCAGGTAGGATTGTTTCGTGGCCTAGCCTAATTTAATCATGAACAGCGACATGGGACAGAGCCAAAATTTGAACTTTAGGGTACAGTAGAAGGGACTTTATTATTTGGGAATCGGACCCAGTCGTAGAAAGAAATATTGCATGAAGACCCTCCAAAGTAGTTATACGTACCGTACTAATTAATTTTGAATTGGTATCATAATTTTATTTACGACACAAAGTTAATTACCAGCGTTAAACAAGCTATAGATTGGTTATCTAAATTAGAGTTAGGATGCTGCTATGCATATATTTAACTCTTAAACCCTACTCGGGTGTTGTTAGCGTAACTTTTATAATAGGTAGGATTAAGGGTTAATTAGACCTCGGAGCCGAAGGCCATAAATTTAAAAAAAAAAGTTAGCTTAAGTCTGATTATTACAGGTAAAGGATTGCAACTGAAATATTTTATCAGCAAAAAAATAATTTCGGATCACCGAAGATCAGGGCCCCAGCCTTCTTTAATTAGCCTTATAAGGCTAACTAACAAAAATAACACGACCTAACCTAACCAATCGTTAGGTCAAGTGTACGCTCTTGACGATTGGTTAGGTTAGGTCGTGATATTTTCGTTAGTTAGCCTTATAAAGCTAACTAAAGAAGGTTGGGGGCCCTGATCTTCAGGTGATTCATAATTTCTATAGTATAAAGTGGCCACGAAGTCCCTTTGCAGTGAAATTATAGCATATCTGTATGTTGCCCTTGTTTTTCATGCAAAGGGACTCTGTGGCCACCCTGTACAAGGGAAAGCTACAATACGAAATACTGTATTTTAACCCATTTTTCGATAACGCTGTATATTGATATGTAACGTCATCGAAAAATGGGTTAAATATTATTTTGGATGTTAAACGTCTGAGCAACAGTTAGCGCAGCAACAACCTTACAGTAATTTCACACGTCATGATTAAGTTAGGGTTGAAGACTACTCACTGTGTGTGTTTGAAGTGTACAAACTGAGGGGTTCTAACATCGATAACTGTTAACATATACCTATGGTAGGCTTAAACCGAGTTTAAGTTCCACAAACTAAGGTAATTTTTCACTAATTTTGTCTTGTCTCCCGCAGAATCTGAGTAAATTAATTGTATGAATCGCATTTTTTAAATAGTTTCTTGGTGGTAACCCAAGCAATTCGCTTTTTCCCAGACGTGCCCTACACCTTCACTTCTCCAACATTTTTCATATAATTGTTGTAATTAGTTTCAAAGTTTTTGAAAAAAAATTTTTAAAAGATGCATTTACTTCTCGCCATATCTGATGACGTCATATGTTTAAATTGAGTCGCACCAGGTGTGAATCCACCTTTATGAACTGCCACCCTCGCCATTGGACGGAATTTTAGTCTTTATGCGGGATGAAACAGAAACCATGTTTAAAAAATTAAAATACACGAGGTGTATGATGATTTATAATTTTTGTCTTATTAAATTTAGTGTGTAGCGCAGTAAATTATTGCCATAAGGGTTCACCGTCATCATGACTGAAATCATAATCGTCCTTTCCCGATTATAAAGTTTAATAATTCCATGAAATCCAAAGACGATGCAGTAATGCTTTGTTTTGCATGTTGTTGTATGACGCATCAAGTTTATTATGTTCCTCATTAAATCTCAACTAGGGTTTTTCCTTATATGCAGCTTTCTTCATCCCGGGAAATCCCGGGAATTCCCGGAAAAATTAAGCCAATTCCCGGGATCCCTGGAAATCCAGGAAATGGTTGTATATTTAAGAGAACGGTAATTTTTTTTATTGTTCAGTGATAAAATACCCTTTTAGAATTGGGATAACCAATTACTTATGCCTAGATGACCACTTTTGCATTGTAATACTTGAATTGAGTTTACCAATCAGTGGTAGCTATTTATTATTTATTAAACATAATATTTATCATGCGTACTCAGGAAATAAGAATGGTTTCATGTATTATGATGATTTAGTGAGTGACATTAGTATGCCTTTTTATTTTTGATGTAGAAAGAATACTGAAAATTATATCTTTCTCCACAATTTTTTTAAACCCATTTTTTCTTCTTTTTTGATTCAGAGTTTATTATAAAAGTAGCTAAACTGACTAAAATGAAGAAAATGAGCATTTTTATGTATTTTCTTTCTTAAAAATAGCCCATAAAATGAAAATAATTATTTAGCATATTTTTAGCATAAAATGGAAACGGGTTTAGCATAATTTTAGGCGATTTAGCACAATTTAGCAGCAGGTTTAACATAATTTGGCTAAAAATTTCTGAAAACACTGCAAGAAAGTTGCCAGAACTATTTCACAAAAAGTAGCCCAGCTTTGTAAAAAAAAAAGTAGTAAAATTGAAATTCAATATCACAATTCAAAACAAATAATATTCAATTCAAAACATCGTACGAAAGTCAAAATTATCGTATTTATGCGATAATTATCGTACGTCTGGCAACGCTGTCTGTGGGTCAGTAAGAAGTTGCATGCAAGATGAGTTGCCTGCGATCGCTAGATAATATACTGAGACTCGGTTCCTTGTATTATACGCAGCGCTAGCGACATTCCCTCGGCCAGTTTTTGGCATACGGGCCCACTTTTAGATTGCTCTAAGTTGCTAATGCTAGTAGGTGTTCATTTAAGAAAGCAGAAAAGTAGAATAAAATGTGGTAAATATTATGCAGTTTTCTTTAATTCTACCTAAGAGCCTTCTAATAACAAAAGAAAAAACAAATAAATCAATAAAAAATAAATTAAGTCATTTTAAAATTCCGGGATTTCCCGGGATATTTGTCCAATTCCCGGGATTTTCAAATCCAATAAAAACAGCCGGGATCCCGGGAAAGAAACCCTAATCTCAACACGTGCGCCGTTAATTACACGTAGCACATCCAAGCGAAGTTCGAGTTCACGCCATACGTTCGCTAGCATATCTCTCGTGACATTGTTGATGGCATCGCAAGTCCTTGTACGAAGAGCGTCAATGTCAGCAACGGGAGTATGGTACGCATAATCCTTTACATATCCCAGCAGGAAGAAGTCCAGGGGCGTGATATCGGGGGATCGTGGAGGCCATGGCACCGGCACTCGCGTCCAATTCATCTTCCGGGAAAAGTGGTGTTCAAGAACTCACGCTGTAAAATGATGGATGGCTGAAAGCCTTCCAACTGGGAGTCTACAAAGAACTCGAACATGTCCAGGTACACTTCTGCCGTAACATTCTTTTCAGCAAAGAAGAATGGGCCTATCACCCTATCATGCATTAATCTACACGAAACATTGAGAGGAAAAAACCTTGATGCGTTATGCAGCAACATAAAAAACAAGATATTACTCTCTTCTTTGGATTTCGTGTAATTAATTAATTAAAGTTTATAATTGGGAAAGGACTTTGTGTACACCATATACGGTATATACAGAGGGTTGACAAAAGTAAATAGACCCCTTTAAAAAAAAAATTATTGTAAAGTCAATAAATAATAAATTAATTGACTAAATATATTTTATTATTTCTTGACTTTTATAATGAAATAAAAAACTTTTGGAAAAGACAAAAGTGTCTATTTACTTCTGTCAACTCTTTACCCTACATACAGGGCGTCCCAAAAAATGTATACACACTTTAAATACTTATAAAGGCAGTGTTTATTAAAATACACTTCATTTTCAAAATGTAATAGAATCTACAGACATTATTTAATTGTTTTGTCAACGCCTGTTTTCAAATTGACGTCCGTTCTGGTCCAGGCACTGCTGATAACGCGAAGCAATGGAATCGCAAACATCACGAAACATTTCGTTTGGTATTTGTGTGCATTCTCGTTCAATGGCTGCTCTCAATTCAGCGACTGTTGCAGGTTTTATAGCGTAGACTTTGTCTTTTAAGTATCCCCATAAAAAAAAGTCTAGTGGTGTGAGGTCTGGTGAACGCGGAGGGTATTCTACGAAACCCTTCGTCCAATCCACATCCACATCGTGCCAAGTACCACTCGCAATACTCCATCTTCGGTCCGGATCATCTTCATTAATAGCATGGACTAATCTTGGAATGTAACTTTTCCATTGACAGCGCTTCAAAATGCGTTGGACAGACGATTCTGAAATTCCTACCTCACGACTCGCTTGCCGCACAGATTTTCTTGGACTTTGGTGATACGTTTCCAGTACTCTTTCTTGCTTTGTGGGGCTTGTCGATGTCCGTGGTCTTCCGGAACGCTTCTTGTGGACATTCTGAACAGTTCCATCGGCTTCAAACTTATCTCTAATTCGAGTGATGGTAAGTCGCGTTGGTGGATCTGTTTGAAACTCCCTCCTAAACTGTCTTTGCACTTCAACTGCGTTTTCACACTTCCAGTAGCATTTTAGAATGAATTTCCTTTGTTCAAAGCTTAGTCTGACTGCCATTATTAATTCTAATGGGTTTAACTTGGAAAGAAAGAAACATAAAT
>JAJOZX010001023.1:872500-1062500 GCA_023014485.1 Bathynomus jamesi | reverse complement strand
CACGTTCACCGGACTTGACTCCACTTGATTTTTACTTGTGGGGCTACCTGAAGGATGCAGTTTATGGTACAAGACCCGCAACACTCGAACACCTTAAGGATGCAATTAGGGAAAAGTGCGGGACCATCACAGCATCCACATTAGTCCATGTCTGCGAATCAGTTAGTCGACGCATTCAAAAGTGCATTCATGCCGCCGGAGAACATTTTGAGCACTTGGCGTAGTTAATTAAATTTTATATGCAAACAACTCGCTATAACATTTTGATCACTTAGATTACTAATTTACCTTTCATTGGCAATTGCTATAACAATATATTGTGTTGGGTTTTTTTTAATTATAAAATATATGATGCTGTAAAGAGTATATAGTTTTTTTGGGGGGGACACCCTGTATATATATATATATATATATATATATATATATATATATATACAGGGCGTCCCAAAAAAATGTATACACACTTTAAATAATTATAAAGGCAGTGTTTATTAAAATACATTTCATTTTCAAAATGTAATAGAATCTACAGACATTATTTAATTGTTTTGTCAACGCCTGTTTTCAAACTGACGTCCGTTCTGGTCCAGGCACTGCTGATAACGCGAAGCAATGGAATCGCAAACATCACGAAACATTTCGTTTGGTATTTGTGTGCATTCTCGTTCAATGGCTGCTCTCAATTCAGCGACTGTTGCAGGTTTTATAGCGTAGACTTTGTCTTTTAAGTATCCCATAAAAAAAAGTCTAGTGGTGTGAGGTCTGGTGAACGCGGAGGGTATTCTACGAAACCCTTCGTCCAATCCACATCCACATCGTGCCAAGTACCACTCGCAATACTCCACTCTTCGGTCCGGATCATCATCATCTTCATTAATAGCATGGACTAATCTTGGAATGTAACTTTTCCATTGACAGCGCTTCAAAATGCGTTGGACAGACGATTCTGAAATTCCTACCTCACGACTCGCTTGCCGCACAGATTTTCTTGGACTTTGGTGATACGTTTCCAGTACTCTTTCTTGCTTTGTGGGGCTTGTCGATGTCCGTGGTCTTCCGGAACGCTTCTTGTGGACATTCTGAACAGTTTCATCGGCTTCAAACTTATCTCTAATTCGAGTGATGGTAAGTCGCGTTGGTGGATCTGTTTGAAACTCCCTCCTAAACTGTCTTTGCACTTCAACTGCGTTTTCACACTTCCAGTAGCATTTTAGAATGAATTTCCTTTGTTCAAAGCTTAGTCTGACTGCTATTATTAATTCTAATGGGTTTAACTTGGAAAGAAAGAAACATCAATTGAGCTATCAGCTGTTAAAGTGTGTATACATTTTTTTGGGACGCCCTGTATATATATATAATATATATATATATATATATATATATATATATATATATTTATATATATATATATATAACCTAATAAAACATTTGAGACTTTATATTGTACAACTACGAATAGAAGACTACTTTAGTAGTGCAGTACATGTTGGTAGGCCCAGAAATATACTACGGTCTAAGTCTTATCTACTGACAACTTTGAGTCTCATCAAAACTTACGCTTTTGGGACTAACGATTGACAGGACTGATTCTAGAATCTTGATCTGGAGTTCCAAGAATGGAAATCGGATCTAGATGGTCCATCCATAGATCTATCCTTGTTACTCTGACTAATGGGGGAACCTCCAGATTCGTTCGACTACAATTTCTCACTTTTTCTTTAAGCAAACTCGGTTTAGGATTGAGCTTAAAGCTGTAAAAAAATTATTACACGAGAAACTTTGCTGCGGATTCCAGCAATTTCAGAAAAATGATCCTCCGCATGTCTTTTCTTGTAGTTGAAGTCTTTCACCTAACCCGGGGAGCAGCCAGGAAAAGTGTCTTCCGGGGAAGCTTCCGACCGGAACTCGCACTTCTTTACTTCTTTATGAACTCTCCTTATCTTCTTCGTTCCGGATGGCACCTGAACTGAAGAACCCATTTTTTATCGCTATTTAAGAACATCGTCCCACAGTTACGTCGTATATATATATATATATATATATATATATATATATATATATATATATAGAGAGAGAGAGAGAGAGAGAGAGAGAGAGAGAGAGAGAGAGAATGGATTTACAAAAGTAAATAGACACCTTCGGTTTTTCCATCGCTTTTGACTTGATAATAAAAGTCAATAAATAATAACATTTATTGAATCAATATATTTGGAGTCGTGTTGCTTTCCCCTTTTGCATTATATAAATCCGACACGTTTTGGCACTTCATTGCTGAACTTTGCCATTTGAGGACAATGATCGTGGGGTCTATTTACTTTTGTCAACTCTCTCTCTCTCTCCTCTCTCTCTCTCTCTCTCTCTCTCTCTCTCTCTCTCTCTCTCTCTCTCTCTCTCTCTCTCTCTCTCTCTCTATATATATATATATATATATATATATATATATATATACATTAAATAGTATCTAAGATCGCCTTTTTATTATGTTTTAGTTACCCAAATGTAGAGGCCTGTATCTCGGTAACGGTTGGGAATCAGACCCATATCGATATAATATTTTCTACTTAGAAATACCCAAAGAGTCAAATGGTGCATTCTTGACATTTCCTCCTGGGACACCCTGTGTGTATATATATATATATATATATATATATATATATATATAGTGGTGGACCGGATGTCAGCTTTTCAACATCTGCGGATGCAGATTTTAAATTTCAATATCGCGGATGCGGATGCGGATATTTAGTTAATCTATCAATATATATAGAATTATGAATATATGACATAATTTTTCAAATTTCGTGATATTATTATTATGGCAGGCAATGCATAAGAATTAAAATAATATTAATGTTTTCATTATGATAAAAATAATAACTTTCTCAAGAGTTTCAGCCACAGAAAATTCAATGAAACAAGCTTCATTCAATTTTCTGTGTTACCAGCTATTTATATTTTGAGGTTTATATATTTGTTTGTTCATTAATTACACTGGTCAACAAAGATTTTTCATCAGAGTAAAATTTGTGTTGGCTGGATAGCATGTTTCACGCTGATTCCAAAACTGCATTCAGATGTTTTCTAGCACGTATAGTTTTCAAGATGAAGGCATATATATAACTACACAGATTTAACCATTTTAAATAGGCAAAATACTAATATTTCAACATTTGATTGTGTTTATTTTATTGTGTTTTTTTAGTTTATTCATCTTATTTATTTCAATTATCTTAATTATACATCTTATGTATTTCAGGTGTGAGCTTTTACGTCTAGCAGCATTGTGATTCAGGCAACAACGCCGTGCTTTGTGTGTCAAAAGATCAGTCCAGTCCAAGAACTTGTTGTGTCAAGTTGGTGTACATTTTTTTGAATTATAGTTTGCTCAGGTCAGTCAACATGCCTCGACAATATAAGAATGACCCCGACAAGTTCTGTTTCGTATGCGGCCAGTTGACAACTAAAACACAGCGACGAAGTATTACAACCGACATTAAGAAAATATACAAGCTATACTTTGGTTGCCATCTAGGTGACCAAGATAAACCATGGGCGCCACATCAAATCTGTTCTGGCTGTTCAAATGGATTACGTGATTGGCTTAACAAAAAAGAAAGCTTCAATGCCATTTGCCATACCCATGATATGGAGGGAGCCGAGAGATCATCATGAAGACTGTTATTTTTGTAGTGTGAACTTAATGGGGTTTTCTGCCAAGAACAAACACCAGATTGTATATCCAAACTTTGATTCAGCACGTAGACCAGTAAAACATGATGAAACATTGCCCATTCCAATTCCCCCAAGTGATAGGCTAGATTCTATTATAGATGACATGGAAAGTGATGAAGGTGCAACTGGCGTTTCCGGACCATCTACAGAACCAGAGTACACTTTTGAAGGTAGACATTTAGAGCCTAAAAAGTTAACCCAAGGACAGTTGAATGATCTTGTTAGAGACTTATCGCTGTCTAAAGAGAAATCAGAGCTTCTCGCCTCAAGACTAAATGAGAACAATTTACTTGAGAACAATTTACTTGAGAACAATGTTCGTATTAGTTACTACCGAAAGCGGAATTTTGAATTAACAGCATTCTTTCAGTAGACGGTCCTCTCTGTTATTGCCATGACATCAATGGACTATTTACAGCCATATCTCAGACGTATGTGGCATCCGAGTGGCGCCTCTTTATTGATTCATCGCAGAGAAGCCTGAAAGCAGTTCTTTTGCATAATGGTAATATAATGCCATCCATCACCCATTGCCCATTCCGTCCATCTAAAAGAGACATATGACAATATGGATATACTACTTAAGGCAATCAAATACGACAGTCATCAATGGAATGTTTGTGGAGATCTAAAAGTTATAGAATGCTTATGGGTATGCAGTCAGGATTCACAAATGGATATGTGAAAACTTTCTTGGAAGCAACAAGTCACCTGCGTATAAGGATGGAGTCAAGAACCTCTTTGATGCCTTCAAAGAAATGGAGTGTCGAATGTCGTTAAATATTCACTTCCTGCATTCCCACTTAGATTTCTTTCCTGAAAACCTTGGTGCAGTGAGTGACGAGCAAGGAGAGCGCTTCCATCAAGATATTCAGATGATGGAGAAGCGCTACCAAGGATATTGAATGAAAGCATGATGGCGGACCATTGTTGGATGCTGTATCGTAACAATCCAGGCCAAATTTACAAAAGAAATCACACTCACAGCGCTTTTAATAAAATAATGTATATATTTTTATTATAAGTACATTGAATAAAGTATATGATGTATTTGTTGTTTAGCATTCCTAAGTGTGATCTATACACCCATAAATTGTCTTATACCAATATCAAAAACTTAAAAATATCAAAACCAGTGGTATCTATATAACTCTACGTGCTAGAAAGAAAATAAAACCAGATTCGGAATCAGCGCGAAAAATGCACTAAGAAAAGTGTGATCATGTTTGTGATGAGAAAAAAAAGTTTCATTTTGTTGGCCAGTGTATTAATACTTTACATGAAATGTGCATGACTGGGCCTTATTATAAGCTACTTTATAAGCTAATTTAATTGTAAATTGCATAATTTATTAGAGGTAATATCCGCATAACATCCGCAGTCAGAAGTGCGGATGTGGATGTTAAAAATGATGCGGATGCGGATATCCGGTCCACCACTGATATATATATATATAGTAATTCCATTATTGGATCGTAGTTCTTGTACATATAAATAGAGGGGTTTTTTGAAATACTTACCCTCTATTTCATAATTGTTTTCAAACTGAGCTGAACATTTATTTTATTTAAGAATTGTTTGCTTAAGTAATTGAAGTATTGCCTCTCAAGTCTATTAAAAAAAAGAAACCTATTTTCTTTGTATAAAGAGATATTCTCTCGGGAAGGAAAGAGATAAATTTTAAATAAAGTGAACTCTCTTTCTGTTCGCAGTCCACTTTAAATAATTTATTATGTAAAGGAATCGAAAAGCGTTTATCTTATATTTATTTTGTATTTCAATTCGGGTTTTTATATAATGTAAACAGAGAAAAACTGACGGGTTATTTTTTCGATAAAGACTCCTTTTTTTTTTTTTTTTTTTCTGTCTCTCGAAGTTGTTTTTCAATTTTTGAATAAAGCGATGAAAAATTTGAGCGAAGCCTTTGGAGAGAAAGTATTATAAATTTGCTTTTTTTTTTTTCAAAATTCACTCGGTATCCCTTGGCTATAGTTTGGAAACAAAGATGTTTTATGTGATCTTTAAATAAATGAATGACTAAATAAGTGTGTATGTGAAGTTTTGAAGAAAAAATGTTCGCCTAGAAACAAAATATCTCGAATATAAAAAATTACTAATAATGAGTAATAATATTCTAGTTTTCTTTGGATAGTCGATTCATTTTGGTATCTGTAACAAAATCTCAAAAACAAAACTCAGTCGTTGCTGATAAATAATTTTTTGTGCTTTTTACAAATTTGTTTCTAGGCGAACTTTTTACTGAAACTGTACGTTAGAGAATGATTTCCTTTCTGGAAGAAATGCCCTCTTCAACTTTATCATTGATAAGTTCCAAACAAAACCGATTTTATATCGTATTATATCAAAGCCTACCTATACCAAACCGGTCCACGCTTCTATAAAATTTCACACACTTTTCTGAGAACCAGAAAAGCCAACCCGTTAAGAAATTCACGAAAGAACGCGGCTGTCGAGAATTTTGAGCTTCGCATCTAAAGCCAGTGGGTCAAAATCTGTGAAGCTGCATTTAAATAATAACTCCCTCGTGAATTAAATGGAAATATTAAGTTTTCAATCTCAACATTTTCTATGCAAAGAAAGAATTTATGTAATTTAATATTAGGATTGACGACGTTGATGCGGGTAAGGCTTTGGTCATGTCGTTACACCGCTTCCCGTAAGATCAGGTTAAGCGACACTGGGTCTGGGTAGCTTTAGTTGGATAGGCAACAGTTACTGTCCTCGGTGTCCAGATGATGTTGAGACCCCTGTTTCGGATTCCACGTTAAGCTGCATGTTCCACCCCTCACCGTCATACGACTTGCCTGTTAGTACCGAGACAAAAAATAAATAATACAGTTAACAATAATGCTAATTTTATGAAGTTGATCATGCATTTATAAATGTTTGCAATTATATGTCAGAGACTTTTCATTTTAAAAAGAGGGGTATGAAATTTTTTATTCCCAAATATATCCAAAACTTACCTATATCTATAGCACAGTGGTTCTTAACTCCTGAGTCGCGACCCAAAATTGGGTCGCAAAACTATTTCGATTGGATCATTAAATTGTCATTTATCATTTATTTATGTTATCCATAATCATTTTACCATAATTATATATTTTATTATTTATTACGAGTGAACTGTTTGAAGGCATGGGTCGCCAAGCTAGCCCGGCGACCAGAATTTGGGTCGCAGCCTAAAAAAGACTAAGAACCACTGCTCTAGCATGTAAATAATTTCATATACAGTAAACGATTTCGAACATAAATTTAAGGCCAGTGAGACCTTAACATTTACTTTAACCCTAGAAAGCCAATGTGGCCTATTGCGATAAAAGTACGTTTTTTTTTGGAAGTGATTTCTTTTATTGTACGAAAGTTAATTTTTATTATTGTTTAGGTACAATAAATTGTTTAATTCTACCTATAAACGTAATTTTCATTATGGGCTTACGTAGACCCAACACTAGTCACTGTAGGGTGGAGCGAAAAATACTTTTTTTCTAGTATGAATTTCTAATAGTGATTAAAAGTTGCATTTAGTGGACGAAATATGCCTGCCAAAATATGAGTTCATTTGTTTAAAATTTTCAGCTGCCACCAGGGGGCTAAAGTTAACACAATTTTGTGTAAAAAGGAAAAAAATGCTTCTATTTTAGGTTTGTCAAACTATTATAAAATTTATCTTAGAATTATCTAATAGTTTGATTAAGATTCTTAAATGATAGGAATTCGTTTTGTAAAAATGCCTTTTCATATGCTTAATATCTTCAGCTTCCACAAGAGAGCTGAATTTAACACAGTTTAGAGTAACTGAGTCATGTTGAGACTACACTGAATGTTGTGGGGAGGGTTTGGGGAGGGTTGTGGGGGAGGGTTTTGGGTGTGAAGGAATTTCTTTCTGTGAGTCATTAGAACAGTGTATTAACACTTGTCTTCTTAGGTAGTAGGCCTAGTCGCTCAGTTGATCGGAAAGTTTTTAATATGATCGGAATATTATAAAACTTTATTTTAAAGTGATTTATATAGAGATAATATTGATTTTATTATAAAATGCTTGTTATAATGTATAATATAATTTTAGTTTATTTATATAATATATTATATATTTATATATATTATATATACTTATAAAATATATATATATATTAATTATATAATGTTTTGATGTACAGGATATTTGTGATTGTGAATTTTTCTTAAAAAATATTATGGCATCAAGTACTAAATATAAACATTTCACTAGAGAACATATGAAGTGTGCCATTTGAAGTACCTTGTGAGATGAGTGATATGCAACTACCAACTTATAACTGCATTATGAAAGATTACCTGTTCACAAAACATTTAGTGAAGGAGCAGATGAATAACAAGGAGCCTTCATTTTCTGAAATAGCAGAGGCAGTTTCCAAAAAGGTAGAAAATATTTGGAAGAAGGCCTCTTTGCCAATAGTTTCACATACACGCGTTTTACAGATGATGCGAGTGTACCATGATAAATACAGGTCCTTATTAAAGCCATACAAGTCACGCAAGGATCAGCCTAAGTACAAAAATCAGCTTGAAGAATTTGAAAAACTCTTCAAAATGCACTTTGTTTGACATCTGCACCTGCAAATGTAAGGAGTTTAGGAGATGCTCATGTGAAAAGAGTAAGAAAGTCCCTCCAAAAGAGCAGGATTTTTTAAATGACCAACGAACACGCAGAATAATGGTGATAGGAAGCATTGACATAGCACACACAAGACGATTACAAGCAAGAGAACATCGAAAGGAAATGGAAAAAGCACGTCTGGAATCCTCACAAACAACTAGTGCTGCTATAACCAATACGTCCAACTTACAAATCGAAACAGAGACAAGTGAACTTCAACAACTAGAAGAGATATCTGAAGATAATGAGGAAGATACAACCTCGACTCAATATGTAATATCAGAACAACAGATGCGTGAGCCACTGCCTTCATTAGCAATTACTTGTGATAGATTTAAAATGTCGGACAGAGCTGGGGCTGCTATTGCTTCTGCAGTATTGGCAGATCTTAAAATTGTTACTCCCGAAGACAAAGGGAATATTATAGACAGAAGTAAGCTAAGACGTGAAAGACAAAAACAGAGAAAGGAACTACAACAGATAGGAGAGCCAAAAACCATGCGGGGATTATACTTTGATGGCAGAAAGGATAAAACAATGATTCAAGTCCAGGAGAGTGATGGCTCTAACCACCAAAGAAAAAACGCGAAGAGCATATCAGCATAATATCTGAACCACACTCTCTGTACTTTGCACATGTGACACCTTCCAGTGGCAAAGCTAAATACATTTGCACAGCGCTAGTGAATTGCTTGAAAGAAAGGAATGTTGATATAGGGAACATCGTTGCAGTTGGCTGTGATTCGACAGTGGTTAACACTGGTAGTATTGGAGGCACAATAAGATTACTGGAAGAAACCTTTAATAAGCCATTGCAGTGGCTGATATGCCTTTTACACCTTAATGAACTTCCATTGCGCCATCTGTTTCATCACTTGGATGGTACCACTACTGGACCAAGAGCATTTTCAGGAGAAATTGGCCGAGCACTTTCAGACTGTGAAAGCTTCCCATAGTTAACTTCAAACCCATTGAAATTCAAGAGGACATGTGTGAAGTTGATGTAGATGACATAAGTACTGACCAGAAATACCTTCTTGAAATTCACAAGGCTATATCAAGTGGAACATTCTCAAAGAGTCTTAGTCATAAGAGTCCAGGCAATATATCACATTCAAGGTGGCTCACCACAGCAAACAGGACTCTGCGGTTATATGCAAGCACAGAGAATCCTTCAGGCAATTTACAAGAATTAGCTACTTTCATTGTTAGGGTATACGCACCAATGTGGTTTCAGATAAAGCGTAAACCATTATGCCAATATGGTGCTAAACATATGTGGCATATGATTGCAAGAAGCCGGTATCTCCGTGAAGAGCTTAGGAGAGTACATGACTCAGTCATTCAGCGAAATGCATATTACGCAAATCAAGAAAACATTCTCATTGCAATGATAGCTGATGAAAGGGAGCATGTGCGTCAGTTGGGATTTAGGCGTATCATAAAAGCAAGGGCATGCATTCAAGAAACAGATGTTATCAGGTATTTTAAGGTGCCAGAAATAAATTTTTATGCCAAAGACTATACAGATCTCATTATGTGGCAAGATCTTCAGATAGCAGAACCACCGATAAACAAAGGAGTTTCTCTTGATGATATTGAATCATGCATCAAACATGGTACTACTCTTCATTCAGAATTATTTCAGTTTCCATGTCATACACAAGCCGTAGAGAGATGCGTCAAGCTCGTTACAGACGCTGCTGGATCAGTCTGCGGACCTACAAACAGAGACGGTTGGATTCGTGCTACATTAGAATCAAGGAAAAAACAGCCAAAATTTGACACAAAAGCAAATTACTAAATAGTCTTCAGCAAGAACCCTTTCTAGAGGGAGGTTGGTTGGGGAAAGGGTGGTAACTCCGCTAAGGCACGAAATAACGTTTCTTAACTGTCTCAAGCCAGTATAAAGGAGGAGAGACATCCTAATTTATTACTGTTCCCTTTTTCAAGTAAATACAGAATCATACTTAATTGTCATTTTTAAGTTAAATTCAGCCCTCTTGTGGCAGCTGAAGATATTAAGCATATAAAAAGGCATTTTTACAAAACGAATTCTTATCATTTAAGAATCTTAATCAAACTATTAGATAATTTTAAGATAAAATTTTATAATAGTTTGATAAACCTAAAATAGAAGCATTTTTTTCCTTTTACCCAAAATTGTGTTAACTTTAGCCCCCTGGTGGCAGCTGAACATATTAAACAAATGAACTCATATTTTGGCAGGTATATATCCTCCACTAAATGCAACTTTTAATCACTATTAGAACTTCATACTAGAAAAAAGGTATTTTTCGCTCCACCCTACTAGTCAGTCTCTATATGTGCGGTCCCACACTGGCCTTCTAGGGTTAAACTCACAAGCTACTTACATTTTGAGTGCAGCTTCAAATATCTGACCTCATTAGCTTTGGATGTGAAGTTCAGAATTTTGATGGCGTTGATAGTTTTCTAAATTTATGGTATCACTGTTTTTCTTCTATTTCATAAAAGAGTATGAAATTGGGTACAAGCGTGGCCTGACTAGATATTGGTAGGCATTGGTATAACAGGGAAACATTCATGAATTGTAGTTACAAATGAAAATCTTGATGTGTTGTTCCGTTCTATGAATGTTCATTGAAAAGGATTTTTAAAATTACCGAATATACTTTGAAAGCCCACACGCATGCGCAAAATGAGATTTAAAACAATTTGGTCCAAAATTTGGGTTTCTTGTCAGTTTAACCAGTTTTGGGTACGTCGGGGTGTAACTGTCGAACCAATAACTATCAGGAAAAAGGGTTCTTAAATAATGAGTCATCTTAGTTTATCATAAAGGTGTGTTGGTTGTTTTAACATACAACCATTATCTTAAAACGCATTTCACATTCTCATTGGGGTGAGCACAATGCTTGAGGTCGGAACTGAAGGCACTCAGACAATACACACAAAGATACAAAAGGATCACCATCTGGAATAAGGTACCATCATGGGGATCCAGTGTTACCTTTCATGACAAGGTTGGAAGCATACCTCCAGTGGCAGATTAGGCGAGGTTGTTTTTAAATAAAATGATTATGTACATAGGGCCTCGGACCTAGCCTTTATTTATTTTTATTTAAAACAAACTATGGGACGCAACCTTAAGGGAAGGAAAGAGCGCGAGGCTTCGAGACAAAATTCATAAAGTGACATAGCGAAACAAAAATTAGGAGGGGTGCGGAGGAACGTCGGAGTTCAGACAAGCTGGAAAGGGTTTGCAGTTTGAAAAAGCTTAAGAACCACGGAGCTGAAGGATGGGGTTAAGCTGACAGTCTTAGTAAGCTAATATATTCCCTTCCCAAGTATGTACTAACCTAACATAACCTAGCCTGAAACTATGTACAGAGGGAAAGTTATTCAATATTTATTTATCGATATTATTATTATTATTATTACTGGAACCGTAGTCCTGTTTTAATTGAGTGTTGATGCAAAGCACTTGGTAGACTTTTTGTTTTCTGGACTGGAAATCTTACATGTTATAAGGAATAAATCCGCAGTAATTTAAGGTGAAAATATTCGTGTTTCGAAATGATGATGTTTTGGAGTTGTAGAACCTTCGTAACTGCAAATGTCATGTATCCCATGTTTAGCTGTAGGAGACTTACAGCTTAACGTGGGATCCGAACCATCGGACGTTATATCATCTGAATGCAGACGATGGTCATCCATCCAATTACTACCCATACGTAATATCGGTTTAAATCTGCTGATCCCAGGAACGGGCGTGGCGACATGGCCAGAACGTAGCCCGGTGTCTCCAGTAAAAATCTGTCGCAAAACCTAGTTCAGTCTTGTACAATAAAGGATAGCATGAAACGCTTTATATTTTTAACATAAAAATCATAATTTGAATGTTGCATTATCGCATTATTATCAGTGGCTCGTCACAGAGCGTTCGCGGTCATACGACAATCAGTTATATGAATTAGAAAATCTGACATCAACACCGGATTCAAGTTAAGTTCTGTTCAGGAGGAGAACCGTTTGTTCCCTGGATGCAAAGCGAAGAAGGATCATCGCACCACAAGACGACCCACAGACAGAGAACAACATTGTGTGTGTGTGTGTGTGTGTGTGTGTATGTGTGTGTGTGTGTATTCTTGTCTATCTTACGAATCCGCGATAATCTCACAGATACACCCCGATCTCATTGCGACACGGAAGCGAGTACAGCGACATTAGCAATGTCAGGCTTTTTTTTATTGAAAATCATTAAATGTCATGGAATAAATGGGATACAATGAAGGTTAGACTGTGTTAGGTTAGTTAAAGATAATTTGGTTAAATTAGGTTAAATGTTGCCATTCGCAAATGAAAATATGAAAATGTCGTGATTATGTAAGGTAACCAAATGTGTGTGTGTGTGTGTGTAGACAACGGGGCATAAGTGAGGTTAAGTGTGTAATCATTCCCAAATGTAGTTGGGTTGTTTTTTTTGAGGTGATGCTTTTGGTACCTCGGAACGTCAAAAAATTTATATAAAAAATCTAGAAACATTTTTACTGTCGGAAAAAAAGAAATTTTAATCCTGATTAGGCTAGGTTACGCTAGGTTAGATTAGTCAAGGTGTGGTTAGGTTAGGTTAGGTTTCATTAGTGCGTACCTCACTATTTAATGACTTGCTGAAATTATCCTTCGATCCGTCAGTTGCGTCCAAAACACTCATTATACCATTTTCAGTTCGATGGCACTAAGGCTAAGTTAGGCTAAATTAGGTTTGGTTAATTAGCTTTTTAGATATATTGATTTAAAACAGTCGCCACCTCGCTTATGCGTGAATACGCACGTGTGTGTGTGTGTGTGTGTGTGTGTGTGTGTGTGTGTGTGTATGTTTGAAGAAGTAGAAGTAGCTTTTGATTTAAGTTTTCTCTTTGTGACTGGATCATTTTTGAGCGAATTGATGAAGATTTCTGAAGGTGTCTGTGAAGACCCAAACAAAGTCTTGTTTCAGTTATCGAGATTCCTCTTTTGGAAGATGTACGAGTCTACAAAACTTTGTATTTGGAAAGGAACGTTTTAATTAAAATAAAAGTTGGCGACTGCCTCTATTCCGAACTTATTCGAAGGCAGTTCGTTCATAACATTCACATTTCTTGCTCGTATTTTAATATGCAAATATTTAGCTATTTGACATTTAATTTCAATGTATCTTTTAAGATGGGAAGACTTAATATTTTATGATAAGCATAATATAATTTAAAATTAAAATTAAAGGTTTTATAATCAAAGCATATATATACGAATTCACTGACATTTCTAAAGATGTTGGCAAGGAATGTTTTGAATTACGTTAAAACTAATATATGCAAATAATTTTTTTTTCATTTATATAATACCGTTTGCAATATATAAATATAAATAATTTAGGGTGGGTCGATTTTCCAGATGTTTTGAAATCGCAAGGTGAATAAGTGCCCAGTAGTTAGGTTTGGTTGAGAAATGAACCCCAAATTTTTTTAGAGCAAACGGATAAGGGCCTGCTTGCGGATTGCAATTAAAGTTTGTTCTGGTTTTTGACCCAATTTTCGTCATACGCGATAGGTAAACTCGTCATTTTTGAAGATATAATATTAACTAATTATATAGATGTAGCAACTCAATATCATTTTCTATCCCAAGAGGAGACAATGTCTAATGTATATCATGTGTTTTAAGTGTAAAATGATAAAATTTCGTTGAAAAAACGTGCATTTTTGCTAATTTATTCACATATTTTGGCTACAAAACTTGAAAAAATACTTTCAAAAGGTGATAAATCCAAAAAAATCACATGTTCTCACGTAAAAAGAAAAACTATTCATATAAATCATCATAAGATTGAGAATAATGTCCTTTTGACATAAATGCAGGACGCATCTTCCTGCTCGGTACTTTAGTAAGGATACATCTGTGACGAGTTTCGAACCCGTACACGGTATGGGAAGCCTCTGTCACTAATTTCACACTCCTCTCAACACTCTGAGAGTGAGAAGGCAAGTCTGGCTTAGTGTTAGTGTCCATGAATGACTGGATTTCTTCATCAGATAGGTGCTGTGTGGTAGGTGGTTCCATGACATCAGGGTCAGTGAGGTCGATGAGCTCATGCCAGTGATTTGCATTCCAATTCACCTGGGGAATTTTCTTCCCTGCTTCCTGGTTGCCCTCCATTCTATAAATGAAAAATGAAAATGAAAATAATATAAATGAAAATATAAATATAAATAAAAATATAAATATAAATGAAAAATAGTACTCAAATATTGTCGTTTCAATAATACAAACAAATTACCCACTTAAAGTGAATTATAATATTTTTTTCCATATTTTTTGGAGAATAACTGAGCTTTGGCAAAAAAAAATAATAATTACAATAAGCGCAAAATTTACCTGTGTCTGAGAGTGAGTATAGTCTGAAGCCCAAGATTCCTGATTCTGTCTTCATCATTTTTCACCATGGCATAGGCCATAGAGGATGTTCTCAGGTCGGAGGCAGAAAACATTACCCTGGATGTTCTGCTTTACAATGCGTTTCACATCATCAAATGGAATCAGCCTCAGTCGGCTGATAGCAGAGAAGAGGATGCGAGGAGAATTATGCAGCTTAGAGGATGCCTTTATCTCAAACCATGCAGGAGCATAAACTCGAACAATGTAATGGACCAACTTTTTCAAATTCAGGTTTGGTCTGTTGTCTCTTGTGTACAAACAAAGAAGTCGTATGGCAAGAGTTAACCATCTTGCATGGTTAAGTGGACTAATCTTCCAAGCAGCCCATCTGTCATCTACTCTTCCTGATCCGATCCCTCTGCAATACTCATACAGAAGCCTTTGATCATGACTGAGGTCTTTCAGTACTTCCTCTGGAATGTACCCTTCAATGATTGGAGTTTCCACAGCTTCAAACTGTACCTGAGGTTCATCCTGGATATCTTCTGCGCACCTTTGCCCAAGAGGCCCGCTGAAACTTCTTGGGCCAGTTGTCACTCCATCCATTTTTTGAAAAGAGCTTTTAGTGGGAGTTCATTCTGATGTAGTGCGCAACCAATAGTGTGCAGTTTCCTCCCCAGAGTTTCTTCAAGTTTTACCACTAAACCACTCTTCCAGCCAGTGTTGGTTGCAGTATTATCAAGAAGAATGGCTCGGATACTTTCAAGGCTATTATATTCTTCAAGAACACTGAATGTCTCCTGAGCAAGGACCTCACAAGTGGCGCCTATAACAGGAATTGTTCTGTGGGTCAAGTAGGCGCCAGGAGATTTTCCATCTTCATAGGTGAAGGTGAGGTGATGTTCTGCGTCAACACACTTTCTGAGAACAGTTTCCCCTTCAGGTGTCTCTATTTCTTTGTAAGTCATGGTATTCTCGTCAACCTTCCCATCCACACCAACACACAATGAGCTGTGTCTTTTTCTCTGATTCCACACCCTCCCTAACTACCCTAATTTGGGCTTTGGCCCTGTCTAATTTGCACTTGTCAATCATGATGTGATTGATGTCAACTTCAGGTCTCAGTAGGTGTTTGATGTCATGGAGCAAGGCATTCCCAAGAGCTGCGCCCAGATTTGATGAACATTCACCTCTGACAAGTTCCATAGCATATCTGGGAAACTTTAAAAGGCTGTAGTCTCCTGAAGGCCTCTTCCTAGGCTGCCATTCATCTTCTCCTTCCTGAAATAAATGGAAAATATTAATGCGTTTTCTGTTTATTTATTTATTTATTTATTTATTTATTTATTTATAATCTATATTATAATGGAGCTAAGTGCGATATATATATGTAACCAAAAAAAAATGTATAAACTTTAAAATGCATTTTCGCTGCTGTTCTTTTGTATAATGTTAAAGTAAATCCTATTGGACATTATATTGGTATAACTGTAGAAAAATGAAAATTGAAGCTAAAATATATATCGCACTTACCTCCATTATAATATACTGTAGATTTACCCGAAAATGTGTGTGTGTGTGTGTGTGTGTGTGTGTGTGTGGTGTGTGTGTGTGTGTGTGTGTGTGTCCGCAGAAAAAACTTTTACGTTTCTGAACCGATTTCGATCAAACTTCGTATGGTGGATCGGGGTGATGAGTAATGAACGAAAATACATGTGTGACTAGCCCCCACCCCTCCCCCCACCAATTACTAAGCCCGAAAGCCCCAGCACCGCGATAAAACTATAGAAAAGAAGAAGGCAGCCATGGAAATCTTGAGCTTCACATTGTGTCAAGAAGATTTGTGAAGCTTAAGATTTTCATGACTATAGTTTTATTGACAAAATAATTGAACCCCCAGTAATTGGGGGCCGCAGGCTCCCCAGTTACTGTCAATTCATTTATTTGGTTAATAAAACTATAGAAAAGAACGCAATCATGAAAATCTTAAGCTTCACATTTGAGCTCATTGTATCAAGATTTGTGAAGCTTTAGATTTTCATGGCTGCGTTCTTTTCAATACTTTTACTGACCAAATAATTGAACCGACAGTAATTGGGGCGCCGCAGGCACCCCAATTACTGAGGCCCAAGGTGAGAGGGATAGGAATGATGTTCAAAATAAAATACGCCGTAGGCCCACAATTCGATTCGGTTTGGGCCGAATGCCCAAGTACCGCAGATCTAGCGAAATCGGGGCGTAGCGCCGATCTTTTTTGCTGAAAGTCCTGACAGAAAGAAATGAAAAGGGAGTATTTGTTGACAATTATATCTACAAGGAGATTCTTCAGTAATGAAATAAAGATAAGTTTATGATGAAATGTTTCTTTTTTATATTTTATAACAGGAAATAATAACTTGAGGTAAGAAAATTCATTTCCCAGATGAAGTAATTGGCCGAGTGCTCCAAGCCCTCCGCAGGAAATAGCAAAAACTGCCCGTAGGGCGGTATTTTTGCTAGTTATATATAATTAATATAAATAAAAGGAAACTAACCTCGCCACCAGATGAACTGCTTGTAAGTCCAGGCAACTCTGTAGGCTGTATGAAAGATCCTACTAGCTCAACTTCCTCCTGAGGTAGTACATGTTGCTGTCCTTGTTTGGCCTTCCTGTCTCGTTTGGCAGCAGCTGTGTACACTGAAGACAGCTGGTATGCACCCTTAGGACCTGTTTTGGATTGCTGATCACGAAGGTATGCTCTTTCTTCGAGTGGCACCTTTGCATTTCGAGGGCAAACACAGATGATGTGTTCTTGTGTACACTTGTCCTTCTTACAGTATACTCTTGAATCACTGCAAGGCAAAATATCCAAAGAACAGGAACAGGCATAAATATCAAAAAGTTTGTCCAAGTTAGCATCCAGATTTCGCTTGACACTCGCCTTAGCATGCTTGCGATTAATGTCTTTCACAAGAGTGAGTAGGTCTTTACCCTTTCTGTCAATAGATTTGTCATTAATCAAAGGCAGCTTTGGATTCACTGAAGACCAAATGGATTTTAAATCCTTGCTAACTTGCTGCACTAAAGCCCAAAAATCTGCGCCAGGGTTAGCATGATTAAGGTCATAATAGTATTGAATCAGCTGCCTGTAAGTGCTTGGTTCGGTTATTAATAATTCACAAGGACCACCTCCATACTTTTCTTCACTTTTCTTTCGGGTCAGGTGTCTTGTTTTCGCTTTCGGCATTATTTACACCGGAAAATCTGAAACATAATGAAAAGTGTTAATGCGAATAGCAATATGTAAGAAATAAGCGTGAACGGTCACAGGAAATATAATATTTTACCATTATTTTTTAATAAAGATGCATAATTAATAAATATATAAAAATACAAGCAAAACGTTGATATTTATGCTTATAGAAACAAGTTAATAATTTTGGGTTTGCTTTGTTTTGGTTGCGCGTATGCCGCATACGGGATTTTACGCATGAAGCGACAACAGAAAAACTTAAAAACTTAAAAGCTAAATTCGCATTCTGATCTTTTATCAAAATGCATTTCTTTGTGATTTTCACATTTCATAGATGAAACGACAACTACTGGATGTTTATTCGCTTTCTGGTACCAACTTCAACCACCCTTATATATAATATATATATATATATGAAAAATTATTTCACGAAAGTGACACGTGAAAAGTATTTATGATGAATAAAACCACGAAGGAAAAAGAAACACAAAGGGGTGCTCAAGCGCTTTCGTCTAATGACGAAAGCGCTTGAGCACCCCTTTGTGTTTCTTTTTCCTTCGTGGTTTTATTCATCATATATATATATATATATATATATATATATATATGTATGTATGTATGTATGTATGTATGTATGTATGTATGTATATATATATATATATATATATATATATATATATATATATATATATATATATACGTCAGTTTTTACTATAGAAGATGTAACGAATATCCCTACGGTCATAGACATAATACCTTTTGATAATGGTAATATTTTGGATAATATTGTCGTTAGTGAAGGGGAAGTAATGCGCTATATTGATAAAATGAAAACGCGTAAATCACCGGGTCCGGATTCCATATATCCCATACAACTAAAAGAATTAAAAGATAGCATTGTTGTGCCGCTAACAAAGATTTTTAATGCGTCTATTTCTGAGGGGTGCGTACCAGATAATTTCAAGTTAGCAAACGTAACACCTATCTTTAAGAAAGGCGATAAAGGTGCGGCGGGAAATTATAGGCCTATCAGTTTAACGTCTGTTGTAGGTAAGCTACTGGAATCAATAATTAGGGATCGTATAGTCGAACACTTAGAAGTGCATAATCTGCGTAGAGCAGGAAAAAGATTTAGGAGTTATAGTCACTGGTGATTTAAAAGTAGCGAAACAAAGTACAGCGGCGGTCAATAAGGCGAACAAAGTGTTAGGGTTTATAGCTCGAAATTTTGAGTACAAATCGCGCGATATTATAGTTCCTCTTTATAAATCATTAGTTAGACCCCATTTGGAGTACGCGGTCCAATTTTGGAATCCGCATATGCGCAAAGATATAGACAGAATCGAAAGAGTTCAAAGACGAGCAACTAAGATGATTCCGTCTCTTAGGTCAAAGTCGTACGAGGATAGGCTTAAAGAGTTAAAATTGACTACACTCGAGACTAGGAGGTTAAGGGGTGATCTAATCCAGGTTTTCAAAATTATGAATGGGTTTGATAACGTAGATAGAGATAGCTTTTTCGAAATATCTCAATATAATAGGACTAGAAATAACGGGTGTAAGTTGACAAGTAGAAGGTTCGAGACAGCAGTTGCGAAAAACTTTTTTACGCATAGAATAGTAAATAGCTGGAATAGTTTGCCGGTAGAAGTAATTAGTAGCACGTCTTTAAACATGTTTAAGAATCGATTGGACGCGCATGTTGATAGAAAGGGTATAGTTTAAGGTAGTAAAATTAAGGCTTTGTGGGGATAGATCCCACAGCTCAACACAAGTGTTGTGGGATATAGGGAGGCAGCGTCTTGAGTTAGGGGATACTCTCTGTCCTTACACACCCCATTTAAAGAGATTCCTCTGCCGAGCGGTGCCCCCCATAGTACTGTGAGGTATTGAAAAACTCATGATCTTCACTTGCCCCACAAACACCTTTAAATGGGAGACCCATAATGGGTGCACACACATTTCTACATTACTGTACAGTCTTTACAGCCACACCTACACTTTTCCTCGTATGTGTATATATTGTAATGTATATGGTTGTAAATTTGACTTGGTCCGCAATCGATATGAACCGTGACTTGATGGATACCGTAATGAAATTGACTGGATTCTTTGGATCTGATATATTTGCATGTCCGTTATATAATAGATATAGAGTGTAACATATTTGTGGATAGTAGTCTATTATGACTTGATCCTCTGGATCGAGAGATTCTATCTTTAGTTTTAAATCGATAATTAATTATTTTTAAATTGATAATGTATATGGTTGTAAATTTTGACTTGGTCCGCAATCGATATGGACCGTGACTTGATGGATACCGTAATGAAATTGACTGGATTCTTTGGATCTGATATATTTGCATGTCCGTTATAAATAGATATAGAATGTAACATGTTTGTGGATAGTAGTCTATTATGACTTGCTCCTCTGGACCGAGAGATTCTATCTTTAGTTTTAAACCGATAATAATTAATTATTTTTAAATTGATAATTATTTAGTTTCGTAAAAATTGGTCGTTGCCAATTTACCGGCAGTTTTTAAATAAGTTTCTTATGTTCTTGTGGTTCGGAACCCACGTAAAATTGTAGGTCCCCTCCGCCACCACGGAGGACATACACAATACACGATTACGAACACAGTTAGGTAGACCCAGCCATGAGTGGATCCTAGGGTCTTTGTTGGTCTGAAACATTATAACATTATAACATTATATATATATATATAATATAATATATATATATATATAGTTTCTACATTATTCGGAAACTGAAGACAAAATATAAAGATAAAAGTCAAGACGAAGGATAAAAGTTTCATGTATTTCAGACGTTTCGAGACATCTCATCACCAGTGAACAAAAATAATAAAAATTAAGTTATAAATAAAATACATTGAATTAAAAAGACGAATAATAAAAAAATCTGAATCCATCTGTAACCATTTTTAAAGCTAAAACAAATAAAATAAAATAATGAGAGGGTCACTGTTGCATTAATTATTTTGAGCCTTGAGAATGGGTACAAGATGACCCGAAACTAGTCGGTACTAAAAGAGGTTTAAATTCGTATCCCGGTTATTTGAACCCTTATAATTTTATATATATATATATATATATATATAATATATTAATATTATATTATATATATTATATATATACTCCTCTCTTTTTCCTGGCCATAGAGGCGGGGCCACCAGCTTGACCTCCGTGTGAAGAGAGACCAACGCACGAAACAACATAAGGGTTTTATATATATATATATATATATATATATATATATATATATAAAACGTCGATAAGTGCAAAATTTTGCGTATAGGTTCGCGTAACAGTAATTTTGTTTATAGTATGTCAGGAAAGTTGCTGGCAAACGTAGATCAGGAAAAAGATTTAGGAATTACTATAGTCAGTGGTGATTTAAAAGTGAAACAAAGTACAGCAGCGGTCAATAAGGCGAACAAGTGCTAGATTTTATAACTAGGAATTTTGAGTACAAATCGCACGATGGAGTACGCAATCCAATTTTGGAATCTGCATAAGCGCAAGGATATAGACAAAATCGAAAGAGTTCAAAGACGAGCAACTAAGATGATTCCGTCACTTAGGTCAAAGTCGTACGAGGATAGGCTTAAGGAGTTAAAATTGACTGCACTCGAGACTAGGAGGCTAAGGGTGATCTAATCCTGGTTTTTAAAATTATGAATGGGTTCGATAACGTAAATAGGGATAGTTTTTTCGAAATAGCACAGTATAGTAGAACGAGAAATAACGGGTGTAAGTTGACAAGTAAAAGGTTCGAGACGGCAGTTGCCAAAAACGTTTTTACGCATAGAATAGTAAATACTTGAATAGTTTGCCGGTAGAAGTAATTAGTAGCACGTCTATAAACATGTTCAAAAACGATTAGATACATATGCTGATAGGTATAGTTTAAGGTAGTAAAATTAAGGTTTTTGTGGTTCGGAACCCACGTAAAATTGTAGGTCCCCTCCGCCACCACGGAGAACATGTGCAACACACAATTACAAACACGGTTAGGTAGACCAGCGTAGGGTCTTCGTTGGTCTGAAACATTATATATATAATGCTTTTTTTTGTAAAAAAAGAGGTGCCGGTACTCATATCTTGATGAATTGTAAAATTCCTCTCCCACCCCTGCCCTCTTCCTGCGCCCCCTGCCCGTTCTCGTCAGCCAATGAATTGTCATGTGAATTTGTTGTTCCCGCCAAATGAGTCAGTCGAGATGGGAACGTTAATTTATTAGAGCGGACGTGTGTCAACGTCGCTCTGAAAAAAAGGTGCCGGTACGCCGTACCGGCGCGTACCGTCACAAAAAAGCTGTCAGTATATATATAATATATATATATATATGTGTGTGTGTGTGTGTGTACAGGTAAAATGAATGCTAGTAATAGAGTCAGCACTTTATTGCATGCAACATCCGCAAATCATCTCCTTATAAAGGGGAATGACGTCAAAGTGACATTTATGAGAAGGATCCAGCGATCCCAAATTTAATTGAGTGTTTTGAGCTTTGCCAGGAATTAAGGAGATATCAAGATAGTAATTCAAATGCTTTGCAGCATGAAGTTGGTAACTCGAGAAAGGCATTTTGGAGATGCGTTTTCAAAGCTTAAAATAGAATCAAATTAACGCTGAAACTTAACAAGATCTCAATTGGAACTGTCTTTGTATCGATGTTTCCAGCAATATTCGCATCTTCAAAGCTTCTACAGTATATGACTCCTTGTTTATATGTAGAATGTCTAGAATTTCTGTGCGTTTGTTATTATCTAATTTATATATGTAGTAGGGTGATGATGATGACCGTCTGTTCTATGTAAATTATACACGCCTAAGCTGAGGGTAATCTACAAAAAATTTGGTATACACATTAAGGGAGAACCAGGGAAGGTTTTAGTAACATCCCATCCCAGTTTCCAAATAAATTGTGTTTTGGGGAGCTTTTATAATTCAATAATGGAGTGATTCGTGATTGATTCTGGTTGTGAAATGAGTGGTTGTTATAACCAGTACTATTATTCCTGTACATCTCTGTCTACCATTCAAAATAACTTCTTTGCAATTGTTCTTGTAATCACATAATTATACACGGATCCCAGAATACATTCGTTCAAAATAATATTCGGAGGTGAAGAAAATATTTAGTTTATCGTGTTAAATAATCTAATTATCGCACACACACACACACGCACATATATATATATATATATACATACTGTGTATATATATATATATATATATATATATATGCACACTCGTATATATATATATTGCTCAATTAAAAATTATTGATGTCTTCAAGACAAGAAGATAGTCCGGTCGTAATATATTCAAGTTTGAGCGTATCATGAACGTGTAACGACGTGTTACAAGAACGTTTCAAGACATTAAGTCTTGTATTCCAGTTCACGAATTAAGAGAGTCATCGGTTTCTGTCAGAGTTAAATTGGGCTCTGACGTTCTCCGGCTCAGAATCTAACGTTGAAATGAAGCTCAAATGACACGTACAGCATCTTCAACGAATCATTGAATAATAATAAAGAGACTCTCTCTCTCTCTCTCTCTCTCTCTCCTCTCTCTCTCTCTCTCTCTCTCTCCATATAACGGTAAGGAGAGGAAATGGTAGAAAGGGTTCGGTGCCGCGCAACAAAGTTTATTCCAGTATCCTATATTAATTTAGGTGTTCAGAATTTTAAATCGATTTGAGAACAAATTATGAGGACTTTTTCAGCCAAGACGACAGGCATATTACAAGAAAAACAATGATTTTAAAATAAGGGCCAAAAGATTTGAGACAAACGTTGCAAAGGGCTTTTTCATCTATAACATAATCGAATAGCCTTCCTGCGTGGGTCGTGGCAAACACTTTGCTAAATATTTTCAGGAATAAATTCGATAGGTATTTTAACAGCGTAAATGCGCATCAAAGGGTGGATAAATTAGGGATGTATTTTTATTTAGAATAAGGAGTAACCCGATTTTTTCTTCGTAATAAATGTAGTAGGAGGTGCTGATCGGGTCTGGTTGCGGAGTACTGGGATTTCTCAGATAATATCCCATTGGTAGCGAAGGGAAGCTTGATGGGATCTCTCGGAAGCCAACTCCTCCGAATAGATGCTTTCAATTTCAGGGATGCTACTTTGATAGCATATCTAACTTAGCTAGCTTGAGAAAGTTTTATAATTTTATTTCGAAGTAGTGATGTCTTCTTTTGCAATAATTATAGTAGGAGGTGCTGGTCTTGTCTGGTTTCAGAGCATTGGGAGTTCTCAGATGATGGGAAGTTTGATGAGAACTCTCGGGAGACAAAACCACCGAACGGATGTTTTCATTTTCAGGGAAGCTACTTAGTTAGGAGAACTTTAGTTCTAAACAGTGTGTAACAATATTTCGTAAAAAAAAAAGAAAAATAATTACGCATATATACGCTGTCGAGAGAATTCTTAAATTAGGGGCGCTCACCGGTTGGAAGTATATCTGGATCAGTGCTTTCTTATCAAAGTAATTTCAGTGCGAAAAATGGCAATGTAATTAATTAATTTGTAAAAGTAAGTCTCTGAGCACAATGTGCCTTGGCATTCATCGAAAAAATGATGCAACGATGAAATGATGATGACTTATATGAAATAATTAAATAAATAAATAAATAATTCCTTAAAAATTGCATGGTGTATATTAGAGTAAGTAGTTTAATGTTTTATGCTTTCCTTTATTTTCCATTGTCCTCTAATGCGTAACTGGGTACAAGAGATAAGTGTACGCATGGTGTGAATGAACTCTGTAGCTATTTTCATTTTTACTTTTCTTACTTTCCTATAAATCTTGTTTCACAATTATTATCTATTAGCAGTGGCTGGCGGAGGAGGGAGAGAGAGCCTTGTCTGTTCTATACTTTTCTATTATACTATTCCTTTGTGAAAGGAAAGTGTAATCATGATACAAGTTTTTAGCATTTTTTTAATTTTCATTCGCATTTTTCTATTTTTCCCTAACTTTCTTGGGTTAGCCAAGAGTGTCTCTCTCTCTCTCTCTCTCTCTCTATATATATATATATATATATATATATATATATCTATATACTAAAATCACAGAATAACACGTGATCTTATTAATAAGCAAACAACCACAGAGAAAAGGAAACGGAAACACGAAGTCCGAGCGCTTTCGTGATATATTCACATCGTCAGCTATTTTTTGTTTCTCCCTGACGATGTGAATATATCACGAAAGCGCTCGGACTTCGTGTTTCCTTTTCCTTTTCTCTGTGGTTGTTTGCTTATATATTAATATATATATACATATATATATATATACACACACACACAGTAATGATAATTGTAACCGTTTTTTATATGAGTTATTGAAACAAAGATGGTACTCTACCGAGTCACGTACTGAACGTTATTTCTTGTTTGAAAGCCAGCAAGACAATTCTCCGCCTTCATTTATCGTTTTATTGCCGCCTTAATTACGCGAGAGGCGAAATTTCCCATAATGAGGGCTTAAAATGATCCTTACTGACATTGTCTGCATTTAAATAGCGGATCCTGTTAACGGAAACACGCTCAGGGAAAGGACTCGAAAATAATCTTCATTTCTTTTTCGTCCATATACTGAATTTAGACCCCCCCCCCCCCCCCCCCTCACGGCCCCTCCCCGAAAATTACTTTTTTTTCTTAAGGGGACGGCTGGCAAATTTTGAGGTTTCTTTGTTCACATACAATTGTTTTAATTTTTAAGTTTAGAAATACAGGAGCGACCCAAAAAGGTGCTCCCAAAATATAATGTGCAAACAAATTTTAGGGGAAATACCAGTTTGGATCACCCTGTGTGAGTAACTTAGTGTTTATATCGGTAATAGCAATTTTATAAAAACATTAACTCGTATATTTAATATGGGTGAATATATACCATATAATGGAACGATTATTGTCTTTTTGTAAATACTAAACAAAGCTTCAATCAAAGTT
Organism: Bathynomus jamesi; assembly: GCA_023014485.1. NCBI lineage: Eukaryota > Metazoa > Arthropoda > Malacostraca > Isopoda > Cirolanidae > Bathynomus > Bathynomus jamesi. The sequence continues at coordinate 1,036,482 of JAJOZX010001023.1, read as the reverse complement.
TGGCGATTTCGAATAGTGTAGAAGTCCGAGGACGTAATTTCCGTTATAGCTAATACGGTCGGTTCACAAAGTTCTGTGGTAAAACTGTATGCATGTTTCCTATCGATAAAGATCGGTAAGGAAAATGGAATTACATGACGAAACTTTAGTAATTGACTGTATATCCATTAACTGTTTATTATTTATATATCCAATGATGGTGTGTATATATATATATAACCTTTGGTTAGCTTCCGCCCGAATTGTTCATTCTGACGAAGGTCAAGCTTTTCACTCCACCTTAGACCTACAATTTAACGTGGAATCCGAACCACGCCCCATCAGCAGCCCAGCGTCTTAATCACTAGGCCACCTAGGGTACCCATTTATCTACCAACCACTTTCTTTATTGTGTGGAAGGATGAACAGCTGGGTTTTGCTGCGCGCCGACTGCCGTCGGGTCTCGAACCCGGGGCCGATGGATTCGTAGTCAGCGACGCTAACCACTACACCACCGAGGCATATATATATATATATATATATATATATATATATATAAAAAGTACAGTAACCGTACAAAAATGTCTAAGCTAAAAATTCCAATTAAAAGTAAAGAAAATTAGAAATTAAAATAAAATAAAATTACGAGACTTTTCGAGGAGCTCAATTACTCTTCGTTCAGGCTTCTTACCTGAACGAAGAGGAGTTAAGTTCCTCGAAAAGCTTCATAATTTTATTCTTTAAATTTTGTATTTCATTTACTTTTAATTAGGATTTTTAATTTATATATATAATATTACATATACAGTATATATATATATATATATATATATATATATATATATATATATATATATATATGAGAGAGAGAGAGAGAGAGAGAGAGAGAGAGACTCCTTTATACTCTTACCTATAATAATTACCAACTGTTTTGTTAGTTCGTAAGATTTTAAACCTAACGAACTGTCATGATACTTTACTTGTTACATGAATTCAAATATAAATTGTAATTTATCTATCAGCTAAAAAGAAAAAAGAAACTTGCACAGAATTATTAATTCGTATTTTGTCTTGAAATATGAATCTCCTTTTATTTCTTTGTCTTCAAAGAAAGTCAAAAATAGGCAAAGAATTTCCTATTTCGATTATAAAATCTTTTATTTTGATTATTTATTATCATCATTATCCGTTAAAATTGAAACCTTCACAAAAATAATAGGATATGTTATACCATCCCCAACCCGATATTAGGAAGGTTTTATTTTAAAGCAGAAATGTGAATTAAACTGGAGAAAAAGATAAAAGGTCCGGAGACATACATCATTTTATTTTATAATTTGAAAGACCTTCATTTTCTCTTTGTCGTATCGAAGAAGGGAAAGTGAGCTGTTCTACAGCACAGTAATTAAATTATAGTTTTTAATTATTTTAATTAGGCATTTTCTCCAGCCCGAGAAATATACGTGTACTGTATATATATATATATATATAATATATATATATATATATGTGTGTGTGTGTGTGTGTGTGTGTGGTGAATTTCTTTAATTATTTATGGTTTGGCAATTTTTCATTTGAAGTATTTGGTATTTGGCAACTCCAAGTATGGCAATAATAGGCTAATGGCATTCAGTTGACATATTTTTTGTGTGATGATTCGTTCAGTGATTTATGTGAAAACAAGTCTGTGATTTTCGTGAAAACGAGTCTTTTGTGTATTTTTTCTGATGTTAAAACGTTTCAGCTAAACGCTGATGATTGTGAAGTGAATATTCTTCATTTGTTATTATATGTGTAAACCTTTTTAATGAAGAACTTAAGATGATACTAAAAATTATTAAAAAATTAAAAACGGACGACCAACGCCTCTATTATTTATTATTATTAATTATTATTAATTAAACAAATATAAAGACACCTAAGCCAAGCCACAGATCATTATTAAATATAAAGACGCTTAGGCCTAGCAATAGATCATTAAATATAAAGATGCCTAAGCCTAGCCGTAGATAATTAAATATAAAGATGTCCTAAGCCTAGCCACAGATCATTAAATATAAAGACGTCTAGGCCTAGCCACAGATCATAGATGATATCACAGGTGATAAAGTCTCTGGGCCTAACAAACCCTTGTTCACCTTTTCCAGACGTGCATTATGAAAAGACAAAATGGTTAGCTAGAAACAATCTCGAGTCAAAATTGTATTGTTGGCCTTGTGTTTTGTTTAACAGTGCGAGATAAAATTCTTGAATTCAGCCACAGGCGGATCCAGAGGGGAGGCCATGCGGCTGAATGGAAGCAAGGGGCTTAATATGGAGGCCCCATACATCCTGGTTAAACGAAATTAGGTAAAACGTTTGAATGTTTATGTCCACGTTGCTTCAATTAAACCCCATGGCCCCCCCCTCTCTCTGGATCCGCCTATGTAACCAGCCTAACCTAACATAACCTAGCTCAGCCTAACCTAATTTAACATATTACTAAGGTATATGGTCGCTGGCTCTGAACTGCGTCTGGATTCTGCAAATTCACCCAGACGTGGATATTATGATCTCATACCTATATCAAGACCTCAAGTATCCGCCAATCACATTAAGATACCATAAATCTTCATAGTTTTGTTAATACAAGAATAGATTTGATCTTAGATTTCCAACAATTCAAAGGTAGGCCAAATAATTAATAATTAAAAATGGCGGAATACTGAAAAGACTAATTCTGGTAATTACATAAAGTTAGTGCGGTTTCTCTCTCACCAAATAAAAATAAAGTACCTTTGTTGCTGTACTCCGGACGAAACTTCTGACGTTAGCAACACATCTCAACTTAGTGCTGTGTTTCGTTACATTTAACGAGGAATATTTCGATAAAGTTTGGAAATACAGAAAAGACGAGTGAGTCACCTCACAAACTAAGAAAAACCAACTCTGACCAACCAAATAACCAATGTTAGACATGATTTCAGACATGTGCATTTTGAAATTTTTGATACGTCAATGCAATTGCAAGGAAATCGAGAAGAATGTTCAATTACAAATAAATGCAAGGTAAGAAAACGTTTTTATTTCATAATATACTTATTCAAAATTGTCACGTACGCCATATATATATATATATATATATATATATATATATATATATATATAAAATGCAAGCCCACAGGGTAAAATAAAAAGCAATTCAAAGGCTTTCATGTATTTAGCAATATACCTCGCTTCCCTGTGGATTTGCATAACTTATTATTTTCACACACATATTCGAGGGCTGACAACTAGAACTGGTTATGTCCATTTTGGGCCAAAATAAGTTGAGTCCACCACTTAGCTTGTTATTGAGTGTAGTTTTCTCCGCCAGAAGTGTTTATATCCAAGACCTATTAATAGTGTGTTATCACCAGTGATTGTTTGTCTATCAGCTGATGGATCACTGAAACTTTAAAATTAATTTTTCTCAAAACCAAGATTTTGGATATAACCATTTCTGGTCGTCAGCCCTCGAATTTATATTGTATATACAGGGTGAGTCAAAAGTTTGGAAACATGGGAACTGCTTTTCAATGCAAATATATATGTATATTTGCATTGAAAAAGCATAGTTCCTGTTTCCAGACTTTTGACTCACCCTATATACAGGGTGTCCATAAATTATTCACCCCCTTATAAGCCTTAATAAATTCGTTATTATAGGAGCTATCTTAAAACGGTTTGCGGCAATTAATAACACAAGAAATTTTTGTTTTAATTCAGTAAACTTCCACGTGAGCCCCATTGGTAGCACGCAGAACACAAGGCGATAGATGATTTCATTCCAAACATTAAGAAGCATGTCTTGCCTGATGGAAGCTAATGTCTCTTCGATCCGGTGTCTTAATTCTGTGATGTTATTAACCTTCTTTGCATACACTCTGTCCTTTGTGTAGCCCCATAAAAAGAAATCCAGAGGCGTGATATCCGGAGAACGAGGAGGCCATGGAATAGGGCCATCTCGCCCGATCCAACGAGAAGGGAACTTTTCATTGAGGAACCTCCGCACTTCTAATCCCCAGTGTGGCGGTGCCCCATGTTGCTGAAAGAACACACGGGGCTGCATATCCTCAAGCTGAGGTGCAGCATACCATTCAAGCATGTCTAGGTAATTTGTAGCCTTCACAGTGTTCTCATGGAAGAAAATGGTCCAGTCACACGGTTATGGGAGAGAGCACACCAAACGTTTAACTTGGGACTGTTGCGTTCGTGTTCAATGAATTCATGCGGATTTTCTGATCCCCATATACGACAATTGTGTCTGTTGACTTTACCAGACAGATGGAATGTCGCTTCATCACTGAAAACGACATTGTTCAAAAAATGCTCATCTTCATCAATACGGTCAAGAATGTCAACAGCAAACTGTACCCGTTTGGGTTTGTCATTTGGTAGAAGTTTCTGCAAGGTTTGCAATTTGTAGGCATACAGTTTCAACCTCTTGTGAACCACTTTATGCACTGTTGAACGTGGTATTTGCAGTTCTCGGCTTGCTCAGCGGATGGATTTTGTAGGAATTCGGATAAACGCTTCCTGAATTCCTGCTATCTTATCTTCAGACACACTAGGCCTACCAGCTCCTTTCTGATGTAGCACACTGCCAGTTTCTTGAAATTGTTTCAGCCATCGCTTGAGTGATTGCTTTGTTGGTGGAGTTTTCTGATATTCCTCCCGAAAACGTCTCTGTAGTGTACAGTAATTGGAGATTTGGTTTCCCACATCCACAGCACACACTGCTTTCTCCTTCACTGTCGCCATTGTGCCCCTAGTGGATGTTCTGCGAAATAAAGAAAAATTTCTTGAGTTGTGTTATTAATTGCCGCAAACCGTTTTAAGATATCTGTACGGCTTAGTAAAAACACACAAAGTTAATAATCCCATGAGGCCTATTGTTAGCTCAGTAGGCTCCGTAACCTATAAGCTATCTAAATGGTTGGTTAGTTTATTAACGCCGTTAGTTGGTTCTATTTCCAAGTCACATATTGTAAATAGCATGGATCTTATTGACAAACTGAAGTTTCCTAATGACCCTAATTTCAAATTGGTAAGCTTTGATGTATGCTCGTTATTCACAAAAGACCCTGTTGATGACCTACTTAATTTTTTAAAAGATAAGATCTCTGAATATTCTTTCCCTGTTCAACACAACACTCTTATTCAGTTAATTAGGCTTTGTGTCAAAGATTGTAAATTTCAGTTTAAAAATAAGTTTTATGTTATGTCGTTTGGATTGGCGATGGGAAATCCCCTTTCACCTGTACTAGCTAATTTATACATGGAATTTTTTGAAAGTAGAATTTTGCCTTCGATTGTTAATTTTAACCTGGTTTGGTACAGGTATATAGATGATATTTTATGCCTTTGGCCTAATAATTTGGATGTTAACTTATTTCTTGGTAGGCTCAACAATTTAGTCCCATCTATTAAGTTCACAGTTGAAAAAGAAAATGATGGAAGCCTATCTTTTCTGGATCTAAAAATTCGGAGATGCTCTAATCAGTTCATATTTGAAGTTTATCGCAAGCCTACTAATAATAACTCTTATGTGCATTTTTATTCTGACCATCATCCCTCGATTAAATCCTCTATTTTCTCTGCTATGTTTCTTAGAGCACTGAGAGTTGTCAGTCCTGAATTTTTAGATTCCGAGTTATGCAATATCATGAATATTGGTACTAAATTATGTTATCCTATTCATTTTTAGATAACTGTCTTAGGAAAGCCAAGAATAGGTATTATAATAATGTAACTGTAAAGGAATTTGAGCGTAAAAATATCCTTAGCCTACCTTACCATGTTAATTTTCAATATCTCCCGACTTTACTTAAAGCAATTAGCATCAATGTAGTCTTTAAGTATAATAATATTGTTAAATCATGCCTAATAAAGAATAGCCCAGAAAATGTTGTTGGTTGTGTGTATTCGATTGGATGTACACAATGTAACTCAGTATATATAGGCCAAACGGGTAAAACGTTAGATATTAGGGTACACAGTATAAATATGCTTGTAGAACAGCTAATAATGCTTTGTTTAACCATATGTGTAGATGTAATCATAGCATCAAGTGGGATAGTTCTAAAGCGCTTGTTAATAACAGATATATAATAGAAAGAAATATTCTAGAATGTGCATTTATTCATCATTTTAAAAACAATTTCAATAACAGTGTGGGAATGTATAAAATTGACAATATTTTGTTAAAATTCCTTTTGCCTCTCATTAACGCTTGTTAAGTATGTGCTAATTGCTTTGGTTTCCGCTACGTTGTATATATTTATGGGCTTCTTGCCTTCTCTCTTCATTCCCTGAAGAGGTGTAGCTCTGAATACACGAAAACACTTGGAATCGTTTTTCTTTTTCCTTGTGGATTGCAGCATATATATATATATATATATATATATATATATATATATATATATATATATACAGGGTGGGCCGTAAGTTTCCATACATAGGAAAAATTAAACGTTTGTTTTTATTTCAGATACCCTAAGAATATGCGTTTGACGAAAGAGCAACGAATTGAAATCATACTGATGGCTGGGTCGGGAAGCAGTCGCATGGTTGCAATGAACTTTAACAGACAACATGGAACGAACATCACACACGACACTGTGGCAAAACTTATTAACAAGTTTCAGAAAACTGGAAATGTTGCAGATCAACCGCGAAGTGGTCCAAGACGTACAGCCACCGATGAAGACACAACAGCTACGATACTTACAGCGCTTACACGGAGTCCCAGAAAAAGTACACGACGGTTGTCTGCAGAAAGTGGTGTCAGCAGATCGAGTATCAGGCGCATTTTGAAAGCAAACAAATGGCATCCATACAAATTGCATATGGCACAGCATTTGAGTGAAGACGACCCGGATAGACGGATGGAATTCTGTGAATGGGCATTAACCAAAGTGAACGAGGATGCAAACTTTTCAACTAAGATCTTGTTTACTGATGAAGCAAATTTTTACGTCAATGGAGAGGTTAATCGGCAAAACATACGTTACTGGAGTAATGCTAACCCTAACTGGCTGAGTCCGACGAAGATGCAAGGTGCGGGTAAAGTGATGGTGTGGGCCGGGATATGGGGTGACAGAATTATTGGACCAATTTTTGTCAGTGGAAATCTTAATGCCGAAAGGTATCTTAACATGTTGTAAGAAGAGATTTTCCCATCCCTGCTAAACGAGGAAGGTAACTTCCCAGTTTACTTCCAGCAAGATGGAGCTCCACCTCATTATGGTCTTCACGTGCGTCGGTATTTGGATCAGCAGTTTCCGGATGCTTGGATTGGTCGGCGTGGTCCTGTGGAGTGGCCTCCCAGATCCCCAGATTTCACCCCCCTTGATTTCTATCTTTGGGGGCACTTGAAGGCCATGGTGTATCAGGAAAAGATACGAGACATAAATCATCTAAAGGAACGTATCACCAACGCCATTACAAGCATAACGTCAACTGTGCTAATGCGTGTTCATCAACAGTGGGGAACACGTATTGAAATGTGTTTTCAAAACAATGGCAACCATGTAGAGCATATTATATAAATAAAAATGGTTGTCCATAAAAAAATGTTTATTTTTCCTATGTATGGAAACTTACGGCCCACCCTGTATATATATATATATATATATATATATATATATATATATATATATATTAGTGATGTAGCGGTTGATAGCGGTTGTCCGCAACCGCATTTATCGGTGCGGTTATTGTGGTTGTTTGAGGATATCTTCCTAGAGCAACCAAATGCTATAAATGCTAGTGTAATGGCTATAAATGCTATAAACGTTGCCAAATGCTGTTCCTGTCATACTCATGCCTCGCTCAAGGGTGCAAAAAAGTCCTTGGATGTCCTCCCTCGTGAACAATTAATTATTTAGTGGAGCAGGGATCATCTACGAAGAAAAAAGAATAGGCTGAAGGGTGACAAAGCTGAAAAACGTTTATTTTTGAAATACAGTCTCCAGCAATTCAATTTAAATATAAGGATTAAATAGTGTATATATATATATATATATATATATATATATATATATATATATATATATAATATATATATATATATATATATATCACTTTCGAATGGGCGGTGGTTGGGAAAAGTGGGTCCTCGTCCCTCATTCTCGAAACACTTTTTACAGTTTAGACTTTAGATTATAGTCATTATATATATTGTGGACTGTGAAAAGTGTGGCTAAAACACGATATTTTAATTGTGTTGCTTATTCTTAGGTAACATTATGATGTTATAGGGTACATAACAGCAACCGCGCGGAGCTCTATTTGTAAGCGCAACCGCAACCGCTATATATATACATACATACATACATAGAGAGAGTGTGTGTTTCATACGTCTGGAGACATTAAAAAAAATATATATACATACACATTAGGGTGGAGTGAAAAATATTTTTTTTTGAATTTCAAAATGCTTGGGGTCGGGAAAGTTGCGTATTTATGTGAAACGTACTGTGTGAAATTTTTGTAATCGTCGGCTATAATTAAATTGTGCACACTGAACTCAAAGTTTTTAAAAATTGGCAAAATTACTGAAATTTCGCGTTTTTAAAATTAAATTACAAAATTACAAAAATTTCCCACAGTACGTGACCAAAAAAAAAAAAAAAAAAATGGCGAAATTTTAGTAATTTTGCCAATTTTTAAAAACTGAGTTCAGTGTGCACAATTTAATTATAGCCGTACGATTACAAAAATTTCACACAGTACGTTTCACATAAATACGCAACTTTCCCGACCCCAAGCATTTTGAAATTAAAAAAATATATTTTTCACTCCACCCTAAATACATTTAGGGTGTTTCATATGTTGGGAGACATCGGAAATACTGTCTGCAGAGAATATAGTTTTATGACAATGTTTTATTTTCAACATACTATTGCGGAAGGTGTTCAAATTGTTCACCCTGGACCAGGCCCTCTCAGAGGTCCAAGAGGCCTGGGCCACTTCCAGCTTTTGAGGCCCATAGCTAAACCCAATTATTACTTTCGCTGCAAAACATATTCAAACCTGAAAGTTTCTAAATTTGAGGCCCCCCTTAAGCTTGAGGCCCAGGCCAAATGGCCTTCCTAGCTCTCCCTGTGATAGGCCCTGCCCTGGACTTGAAGATATTTCATTATTCGTAACTGACAACCCCACTCAGGCCCGTAGCCTGAGTGGCTATATAATATATAATAATATACAGGGTGTCCCAGAATTAACTATCTATTTCAATGAAATCGGACAAATTTTTTAAAAACACTTTTATTTATGTTTATCATGTTTAATATGTGTTAAAAATGTATAAATTTCTAAATTTTTTTGTAACAGGTACCGTCTACCTTGATATGCCTTCATGCTTCAGCATTTTCTCGAACCACAGCTTCTTGATGATGGCATTCTTGATAATGTTGTGTTTCAACAAGATGGAGCACCATGTCATTATGCTCTAATTGTTCGAGAATACCTCAACAGACGCCTTCCGAATCGGTGGATTGGACGTGGAGGACCTCGACCTTGGCCTCCGCGTTCTCCGGATTTGACACCCCTGGATTTCTTTGCATGGGGTTTCATAAAAACAAAGGTTTATCGCCAAAAGATCAATAGTTTAGCTGAACTTAAAGAACGCATCCAGTTGGCAGTGCGGGAGATAACACCTGAAATGCTTCAAAATGTGTTTCGCAGCGCTAAGGATAGATTTGAAATTTGCAGAGATACAGACGGTGCACATGTTGAAACTTCTCAAAGTTTTGACTTATGATTTATAAATCTATTTGTTTTTGTATCATAATTTAGTAATAAACACAAAATTATGTCAGTTTTTATTAAATTTGTCCGATTTCATTGAAATAGATAGTTAATTCTGGGACACCCCTGTATAACATCATTTAGTAAGTTAAACACTTGCAATTTTTTAGTATTTTTTTAAACCACAAATTACACTAAATTACTCTAAACTTAACTACTCTAAACCCCCCTCCGCAGTGACTAGGTCGTTGCACCAAAAGGTCCGCCTTTCTACAATTTCGACCCCCTCCTCTTGGGAAGTCCTGGCTACGGGACTGTCTCTGAACACTTCTGATTGTTTCAGCAGAAATTCGCTGCAATTCCAGTCTTATCTTAGCTTTCAAATCCTCAATTTGAAAATAAAAACCCACTCTAATAGACAGAGTTTATTTCCACAACAGTTTCGACGCCCACTGGCATCCTCCTCGGGTGGATACAGAAACTGTTGTGGAAATAAACTCTGTCTATTAGAGTGGGTTTTTATTTTCATATTTTGACCTTCACGTAGAAAAAAAGTTTTTTGCAAATCCTCAATTGTTCTTGGTTTAAGTAGAACCCCCCCCCCTCTCTCTCTCTCTCTCTCTCTCTATATATATATATATATATATATATATATATATATATATATATAATATATATATCGTTGCGTTCCGAAAGACCGCCCGTGGTATCCCTGGTTAAATACAGGGTGTTCCAAAAAGACCTGGACAACTTTGGTCGTTAATATATTTAGAACCACAAATGATACAACGGTACCGTTTGGTTTATGTGATACAGAAACTCAAAGTTTTGTGCACATCATCAATGCACTTCACTGTGCGCTCCGTTTGTCGCGCGCAGGACATCAAGGCGGTACACGAGTTCTTGCCATGTTCAACTCAGCACGTTGGTGTCCACCAGTGCGCATGCAGTTGTGATCCGAGCACGAAAATCCTGCAGGTTTGCCACCTTGGTCTTGTAGAATGTAGACCACATCTTTGACAAACCCCCACAGAAAAAATCAAGGGAGGGGGTATGTCTGGTGATCGTGGGGGCCAGGCGGTTGGTCCGTCTCGGCCAATCCAGCGACCTGGAAATTTGTCATTCAGGACGGCTCGAACGACTAAGGCTCAGTGAGGGGGAGCGCCGTCCTGTTGAAAAATGATACCGGGTTGCAGGTCTGCAATCTGTGGGAATGTGAATCTTTCCAACATGTCTAGGTAAATTGTTGAGGTCACTGTATCTTTCGCAAAGAAAAACGGACCCACCAAGCGGTCATGGAGAAGGCCGCACCATACATTGACCTTTGGACTGTCACGTATGTGTTCAATGACCACGTGCGGGTTTTCAGAGTCTCAGATCCTCACATTGTGCCGGTTGACCTTCCCCGATACATGAAAACAAGCTTCATCTGTGAACATGACCTTTTTCAGGTAATCTTCGTCATCCTCTACGCGGCTGAGCATTTCCACGCAAACGCCTTGCGTTTGGGTCCGTCATCTGGTTTGAGTTCCTGCAGCATCTGCACCTTATAGGCATAAAGCTTCAGACTTTTATGCAAAATCCTGTGCACAGTGGTGGTTGGTAGTGCCAATCTCTAGATACGCGTCGGATTGATTTTCTGGGACTTTGTTGAAATGATTCACGCACTCATTCAACGTCTGCTGCACTTGTGCTTGGTACTCTTCCATTTCAGGACACTTCCAGTCTCCTTAAATCTCTCGTACCACTCTCTGATACTAGTCCGCGATGGCGGATTCCTTCCATACCTTGTACGGAAATTACGCTGAACTTGGGTGTCGGATCTCGTCTCGATGAACCATTCGACGCACAGAGCTTTCTCCTGTGGAGTCGCCATTTTCTTTTACATTAAACCACCAGACCTGAAAATAAAGAAAACTTTATGAGTTTCTGTATCATATAAAACAAACGGTATCGTTTTATTATTTGTGGTTCTAAATTTATTAACAACCAAAGTTGTCCAGGTCTTTTTGGAACACCCTGTACGTTATGAGAAAAATATAGGCTAGGCTCAGCAGACCACAGAAATATCAAATTTTTACCTAAAATCTTTGAGTATCATTATACTATAAGTTAAATAAAAAATAATTAAAGACATAATAGAAAAGGTAAATACAAAATAAATTATAAAATATAATACTCACCATTCACGTCATTCACTCACAGTCTCACTGTGATCCTTTCTCAGATCAAATTTCGCTTTCTGATGACGCTAATATGCAGTAAAGATTATTGGTTGTTCGCGAATGGCTTCCTGAAGGGAGTCTACGTGCACACTCGCGCGCTGAGGAACGTATAGACACGTCATAAATATATAAAACTACAGATTAACAAAGACCTTGAAGATCCACTTTCGGTTAGCCGTACGAAACACAAATTTTGAGAGAAAAAGATGATAAAAATTGCAATATATATATATATATATATATATATATATATATATATATATATATATATATACCCGCTTTACTAACGTACGTTGTGGCCAGTGTCGTAACCGCTTCCCGACGATCAGCGAAGTTGAGCGTCATTGGTTCTGGGTTATCGTTGGATGGGAGACCGTCTTCCGCATCCAGATTATGTAGCGACTGTTTGTTCAGAGTCCACGTAAAGCTGTAGGTCCCCTCGGTTAAGGTTAACAATAGTGGACAGTTTTTTGTTTTATTTAAAAACAATAAATTGCCTAGATTTTTAATAGAGCATGCAACCACATGTATTTTTTTTTGTAAGTTAAGTCAACTTAGGTGGGTTATGTTAGAGTAATTACCTTTCAATCTCTATCCATCAGAGACTCTATTGTCAATAATGTAAAATTTTCTCGAATTTCTACTTGTATAAAAGGTCTTTGGCACGAAATACGATCTTTTAATACGTTAATCTTTGGTATATAACTCATTAATTAAATTATCTTTTTTCTCAAATAATTTTGACATCTATATAAAATTTGTCATTTTCAAACGACATTTTGACACCGAAAATAACAGTTAATTAGCCAAGACCTCGCGACGCTATACGTTATACGAACTATTCCCATGTTTAATCAAAACAAAAAAGTAACGTAACTTACCTCCTTCAAAACGTCTTCAAACCGATCCTCCTCTCCGTACCTAGAAGATTGTTAAATATCCTACTCGTTACTATTAACCAAGCGCTTACGTAACCATCTCCAATTACACCAATCCATAACTACTTTTAATGACACCTCAAATTTAGATTAACACATGGAAACAGTCACATTATGAACGAATGTACGAGTAGGCTCATATTAAGTATTAGGTGGTCGTTTTAGATTGGTTAGTATATTTCCCCCGTGACCAATTTTGGCCAACCACGATCTTTGTAACAAATTTCGACTTTGTCAAAAACGCTGGTCTCCGCGAAACTTAATAAGTACCGACCGATGAATAACTAGAACTTTAAACTACCGTCTTTAAGTTAAACTTAAACTATCGTCTACCGCTATCAAAAATAATACATCCATTCGGTTAAATTCCATTTAAATTATATTAAAGTTCGGATCACCTGAAGAGCAGGGCCCCCAGCCTTCTTTAGTTAGCCTTATAAGGCTAACTAACGAAAATATCACGACCTAACCTAACCAATCGTTAGGTTAACTGTACGCCCTTGACGATTGGTTAGGTTAGGTCGTGATATTTTCGTTAGTTAGCCTTATAAAGCTAACTAAAGAAGGCTGGGGGCCCTGATCTTCAGGTAATCCGAACTTTAATAGGTACCGTACTTGTAGGTTATCTCCTCCACACCAATTTTGACAGAATATTTTCGTTAAAACTAACGAAAATATCACGACTTAACCTAGCCAATTATCAAGGGCGTACAGTTGATCTATTATTAATTATAACATTGTTTGGTGCTACTATAGTATGTGGCCTACCTACGATTCGGTGGTCTACCGTTTAATTATAGCTTCTTATCTTGTTTACTAATTGCTTGTTTACATCCCAATGTCAATCGCCCTTGACGATTGGTTAGGTTTAGTCATGATATTTTCGTTAGTTTTAACGAAAATATCATGACTTAACCTAACCAATCGTAGGTAGGCCACATACTATAGTAGTACCCATTGTTTTTTAACCGGGCATTCAATCTAATAGATCAACTGTACGCCCTTAGTAGTATAGCCGCAAAAGGGGAGAGTGCAAGAATGTTGCAGGTTATTATGTAATGTTGCAAAGGGGGGTGGGGTTGTTGCAAAGGTGGTGGGGGGAAAACTTGGAGGCGGCGTTATCCCCCAAGAGAAAGGAGGAGGAGAGAAAGGAGGAGAGGTGTTCACTGGCAGGAGCCAAGTGCACATTAAGACTTCAGCCGAGTTGGCGTTGTTTTATAGGCTCCTAATCAGCCAGTTGGCGTAAATGGCCTGAGTTGCCAGATACCGCGATACCATTGTATACATTATTATAGACTCCTAATCAGCCAGTTGGCTGTAAATGGTTGTCAGATACCTCTTTTTAGCAGTATTATTGTATACATTATTATTATTATATACGCCTAATCAGCCAGTTGGCTGTAAATGAGTTGCCAGATAGCGCCATGTATTCATTTAATCGAAGACAGAGTTGCCAGATACCATTGTATACACTATTATAGACTCCTAATCAGCCAGTTGGCTTAGAAGGCTTAAATATTGCCAGATACCGCAATACCGTTGTATACATTATTATATTTCGAATACCGGTAGTAGAAGGCATAACAATAAACAACATGGCATCATTCTTTTTATTATAAATATATAGAAAATAAATATACATTTGAGGAATATGCGTATAACAGAAATATATACACACAATTATGGATATATATAAAATAAAATATACATTTCAAATAAATATACACTTCAATAGAAATATGTACATAACAGTACAGGAGAAATATATACACACACACAATTATGGTGATATATAAAATAAAATATACATTTCAAATAAATATACACTTCAATAGAAATATGTACATAACAGTACAGGAGAAATATCACGCAAAATATATATATATATATATATGAATAGAAACGACATAAGTATTAAGGAACGTTTCTGCACACGAGGAGGAGAGATAACGAAATAATGAAAAATGAGGCGGTTCGCCTCATTTTTCATTATTTCGTTATCTCTCCTCCTCGTGTGCAGAAACGTTCCTTAATACTTATGTCGTTTCTATTCATTTATATACTGCGCGGTCATTGCAGTTATTGCATATATATATATAATATATATATATATATATAAATATATATATAAACACAAATCAATAGAAATATGCGTATAATCAGTACAGGAGAAATGTCAAGCAAAATATATATACAATTCACTTTTTTTTCAAAATACTAAACTCGGTCTTAATCGAGTTTACAATTACATCATTATTGCTCTGCATTACGCAGTATATGCGGCTTAATAATATTTCACCGCTTAAAGTATAGGGAAACCTGTATTCGATATGAAGGGCTTTCATATCGTTCAGTACTATTTTTGTTCCCACTTTACAACCGGTTGGTAAGTCATCTTTAAACACGTCTAGAATACAATCAAAAGCACGCACAAAGAGTTCATCGTTAGCTACATTATTAAACACAAGTTTATAAGACGCTTTTCCAATCGAGGGTTTATTTCTACCGACTCGAGCTTTTCAATCGTGAACTCACTCAACATAGCGGCAATTGAAATAATCTTCTAAATCGTTACGACAACTGCGCGTTATATAAAGAAATAGTTCTTCAGGTGAACGGTGTAGGTGAGCTCAGCCTTGTACCGATCAATTGCTTTGTACCAAAGTTCATGGTATTTCAAAGAGTCTAAACTTTTTAAATAAACATCCAGCACTAGACCATTCTCACCAGCCCTACACTCGGTAAACCCATCGAGCAGAGCAGTGTATGCGTATTCAAGTACTGTATCAAAATAAAACATATCCGTAACACGCGCGTCTAATATAGGTTTCAGTTTACAGAATCCGACGATTTCAAACATTCTGTCGAGGATGAAACGGTTTCGCGTAGGAATAAGAGCGTTATTATCAGAAGCATTCTTCCACATCAGCCTTATATCAATGCACGGCCGATCGTTATTTATACACAACGTACATACAACGGCGTATGAGGGTGCGTCACTAATCTGCTCTCTTCTTGTACCTACGTTAGCAGGTATTTTATAACGATCTTCACTCCACTTCTCAACTATCACAAAGATTCTATTCATCTCCTCGATACTTAAATAACCCGTTTGTTTGTGTCGGTCTACATTCCGTTTCCAGTACATAGCTAATGGTACCGGAATTACGCCTGAACACGCGCAACGATTTCGTCACGGACACATCGTACGAGGCGTTGAGAATGCTGCTCAAAGGAAGTTCCATCGTATTCGAAGAGCGCACGTCCACTCGGCTCAAGCTCTGAGATAACTATGAGCCGTGTGAGGCACGCAGGTAGGCAGGAATGGTTCGACGGGCGGCTGACTCGATGATACGTGAATGGGCTTGTTCCGCGAGTCGAATTGTTGTACCGGTACAAGAATATCACTACCAGCCTACGCACCAGACATTTTGGATAAGAACTAGGAACATTTTACTAAACATCTCCACACTCAGGCGCACTATTTGAGAGGAACATATGTTCATATTTTTTCCTTTCTGCCCATCAAACGATACTCGTCTCTAAACTCTGTTAAAAATTCACGCAGGGCACTAGCCACAACCTCACTACGAACCTCATCATGATATACGTTAATATAGTGATAAAAATACTTAAGATTGTCCATGATCACGAGATTCACATTTCCAGTCGTAGGGTATGAGTAATCGACATGGTGTAGCATGACGTAATACCGCTTGTCACACCACCCATCAGCAAGACTCATTATCCATACCTGCTGCTTCTCTTCTGCACGCGTTGTTTCTTTTACTTCACGGTGTATGTGAGACTTTATAAAGTTTAGCTCTGCAGTATACTTCAGCACATCGTCTGTGCAACGAAAGCCTTCAACGGTCTCACCAGAATCCGTAGAGTATTTGTACATCTTGGAACTTCGCACAATCCAATGTGTTTTTAAAAGAGGCATAGGAGGGATGAATAGGAAGTTTTTCGGTATCCACCACATCCTGGCACTTTACTGAATACCATTTCGTAAACGTTGTACAAGCAATATTAAAGGTAGCCATTTGAATACACGTCTGATCTGAATACACGTCTGATCTCTCGGGCTTACTGCAGTCGACTGACCACGCAGGGATTCCCAGATAGTAGCATGACTCACGGTCTTACAGTGGGGACGGAGCTTAGAACTTTCACCTACACACACACACACACACACACACACACACACACACAAAGGAGAAAGTGAAACGCTATTTGAAACATGATTTAATTAATAAACGAGATATTCAAGTTATATATATTTACAAATACGATTTAATAAACGAGATATTCAAGTTATATATATATATAATATATAATATATATATATATATATATATATATATATTATATATTTACAATAGATACGATTATATACAAGACGTGTGAGTTAGAAGCATCATTGGTATCTAAAGGGTACGGTATCATAGGTACCAGGTAACTGGTAACGTTTCTATAGGTGTTACGGCACACCATCGTACCCCTAAGTTCCTTTACGCCCCCAGCTTCTGCGCCCGAAAATTGTGGGTGCCTACAATTAGTTGGTGAGGTTGTTCATCCAAACATACTAGATCCTTCAACGACTCAAAGTTAACAACCTCCCGATTCGCATGGTTGAGCGTAATACCCTTTGCCTTCACGATATATTTCATTTCATCCCCACCCTGACCCGTACCCCATAAGTCTTAGGTCCTGTTGAGGCAAAAGAGTCGGCGTATGCGTTGTCCCCCTACTCATCCTTGATCTCATCAGTGAGCTCGCCGAGGAACTCCCCAATAGTGGGCATGTATTCACCCTCCCTCTCTGTGATATCACGCTATCTGTATCGGCATACAATACTCTCCGCCCAAGAGAATGCAATAGACCCAAAGTTTTATACGGCGTAGGCTGTTGTGAAGCTGGCCACAGGTATGTTTGTAACCCTTGAGGTATCTGTGGCAAATTCAGTGTTGTACTTTATTACGTAAGTATTACCTACATTTACGATCTCCATGACCTCTTTATCGGGGCATTGGCATAATCCCAGACATCGCTATAACTTTGTGCCAAATGAATGCTCCTCTGCCGGTATTTCTGCGCAAATTTTCCCCATAGACTGTTTAGACACAACTTTGCACTAAAGCGCTTGCCAGGATTCTTTACAATTTGGACACGATCAAGTTGTATACCTTCGCGGTCCGCGGTAACGTTGAATATAGGCAGACTTTTCATCTTCGGTATCAACTCCTCGCGGATACCCTGATGCCTCAACCTTATCCTTCAAAAAGGTGTTTATATATGGTGTGAAAGGTTGGGTAGCTTCTGAAACCTCCACACCTCATGTATCTTCAGTATTCTATAACCATGGCGCAAGGCTAGGGCCAACTCAGGACTTGTATATACGCCTCTGATCTTACGCTGGTGGGGATATGGTTACATTCGCCGTTATCCTCTTCCGCGCACTTCACGCACAGGGGAACATGAGCTTGTCGTCGATAACGACAGGTAAGATCGGCATCCATAAATTGCGTGGGGGAGTACGTCTACGAAAGAGATCCCAAAGTAACGATCATTCAAATTTTTTGAAAATTCATTGATGGATGGTAGGCTAGGCCCCACCAGTTTCTCAGGAGCGCCCACGGGTACGGATTGCTCTTCATCACGTATGGGTATAAAGAACAGAAATCGTAGTAATGGGCTTCACGCCCTCCGTAGGTGGAAGTATAGTCTGAAAGGATTTGTACGTCCTCCAAACAAGCTATCACACATTTGAGAGGATCCAGCACCATTGAACGCTTGATCGCTTTTATTTCCTCACGGTACACCTCGTCTGTCTCCATCCGTGCATCATATTCATGCTCCCACAAGACTTTGTGAGAACTGTGATCCTATAAGTTGATCGCGGGTGCGGTCGATGCAAGACAGTCGGCAGGAGACCTACCGTTGATATCTCCGGTGACTCCGCACTCAGGACGGGGGCATCCATGCCACCAGCAACCGTTAAAGGAGTACACAGTCTTCACACCAGTGACACGGTTTTCACTTAACCCATCAACCCAAAAAACACGTCCATTAATCTTAATGGGTACTTCACCCGTGTTGCGGGCGTGCTTTATGTATACACCTGTCTGTTGCTGTAGGTGTATGAGCCAGTAAATAGCCTTGTGCCCGTAACTGCGGGGATTGTTTCGGTGAATAATGGCTAAGGTGTCTTTCGGCATGAAGTTATTCTTGAACACCGTAAAACATAATGATGCGATGGTGGTTGCGACTTGCAGTGGATCGCATTTGAAACGGGCTATGTACATCCTTCTAAAGGCCTGGAAACATACTCTAAGCACGCGCACATCATTCACGCAATAACGCTCACATTCATCAGCTATTTATAAGGGTTACTTTCATTAAAACTGTCGTAGTATCGATCAAAGTCTTCACGTTCATCCATGCAGTCAAAAATGTTTGGGGGGTGGTGGCCTACGTAGTTTAAAGTCTCGCTGGTGAGGAAAGTGTTGGGAAGTATCCTTTGGAAACTTCAGCTGCTACTCCCATCACCTTGGGTAGCTTTGCTAATTTACAGGTGTGAATAATAAAGTATCTTTAATTGTACATTGCCTCTTATCTGCATCTGTATTAATTTGTTGCCTCTTTTCAATGGATCACCTGTAAATATCTCAGAGGATTCGTGTTCAAGCACTCCTAAAAGGAACTGCGTGTCAAACTTTGCCCCGTTATGGGCGAGAATATACACAGTCATTTTTTGAACTTGTCGGCTAACTTGACAATATAGGACACAAATAGTTTCACAGGACTATCGCTGACATTCGTTTTTAAAAACGTTTGTCCGTTTACCACATTTGGGGCACTCGTCACATTCGATATCCATACACTCATCACAGATAGTCTGGCTCACAAGTAATGTGTGGAATTACCTCTTTGGTTTCAGCGTTCGTATATGTTTCTATATCGTAGTATACAGTTTATACAGGGTGTATTTTTAGGCTTAGCATCTTTCATATAACATACATGCTTTACTCCATCCGCCTTATATTCCTCCTGGCATGTAGGACAGTGAATTACGTCACACTTGTGCTTAAATTTTCCCCAATTATCCATTGTGTGAAACACCACATTCACAGATTCTCATTTTCCTGCACGTGCCATTGATTTATGGAAATCAAAACAGCTATTATTGAAAAATGTGCGTCTACACACATCAACAGTCTCTCTTCTCAGCTTCAACTACACGGCTTTCACATTTGGTGCTTTTACACTGCTCACATACCATGTGACATTCTTTACAATGTCCTCACTATATCATCCGCAAACTCGAGGCACCCCTTACACAAATCATGATGTCTCCCATATTTTCGACTTTTGTCATAACTCGCGTAAAGCCACCTTATATTACGGATGGGGATACGTTGTCCCTGACAATCCTAAAATAGTAGGGGCCTTGTACGATCTCTCACACGCTTTTAAAACACATACACAGTCCTACGACGATCATCCAACCCAAACACAACTATGCGGACATTCATTTCCTGTTCTACCCTTCTCAGCTCTTCAGGACCCCTATTACAGTCAAATTCAAGTTCACAGTCTTCAGCTAGTTTACGGGCATGCTCCACACTGTAGGCAACCAAATTTTTTGAGTTCGTGTATTTTGTACAGTAAACATACGTGCTAAGAGTACTGCTATAAAGCCGCAACCACGATCGACGTTTATATGCCGTCTATAAATAGCTTGAGAATTGAAGTTAAGAGTATACGGTATGGCACTATGACCCGCAACACGGTATACATGGTCAATATTTACCGTGAAGTTGTCCATATTGAAGGCTATACTACTTTGGGCGGCTTGCATTATACGCCCTAATTATATTCTACATCTTCAGCCGCCAAACGTCTAAATGGCACTATCACCCAATAATCGTCTACATCACCGTCATCTGACCCGTATCCAAAGGACATACTCTCCTGACTTCACGCTCGTCACGATTCTGAAGAGCAAACTCTATAATACGCTCTACAACCCGGCGTAGTCCGCGCTCAATACCATTGCTATACATGACTCTAGGGTCGACCCTGACTCTATACCGATTTCTAGTCAAGGCTGGGGTGGGGGCTGCGGATCGCACCAATTCCAGCGTTATAACCATCCTCAACAGAACGGGGGGCGGAATTAGTGGATATATTAGCGGAAGGTGCTGCTGATGGGGGCCCTGTTGCGTAGGAGGTTGATGGTTGGGGCTCTATTATTGTAGACTTAACAGAACGGGGGGCGCGCGGATGAATAAGGGGATATATTAGGTGCTGCTGGGGTGTTTGTTGCGTAAGAGGTTGAGGTTGGGGATCTATTACCGCTGCAACAGACGCGTATTTCGGTCGCTTTATACCTGACGTGGGTATCTCATACCTCCGCTTTGGACGTGTTACCGGTATCGCTGGTGAGGGTTCAGGGAGGAGATCACAACTACACTGTCGTCGAGGTCATCCGTAATGATGGCTGCTCTACCTCATCGTCATTCACGGTTCTGTGGGAAAGAAATATAAGGATCAGCACTCAAAATTTGTAATATTTTGTAAATGACTCACTTAGGAGTGTGACGTGTTAGAAATGGACTCTGTAGAAAAATTCAGATTCACGAGCCCATCCACATGTATTATATCTGGACCTACAGGATGTGGTAAAACTGTGTTTATGCTTAAAATCATTAAAGAAAAGGGGAGATGTTCTCGAAATTTGTGGCATAAAGTTATATGGTGCTATTCGACGTATCAATCAGTGTTCAACGAGTACCAAGATGATATTTTGTTCCACAAAGGCGTATATGACGTTAATTCGTTAAAGGGAAATGAACATACAATCATTGTAATTGACGATCTCATGTTGGAGATGGATAAACGTTTGCCGAGACATTTACAGTATTCTCCCACCATCTTAACATAAGCGTGTTCTTCATCAATCAGAATCTATTTTTCAAAAATAGATACATGCGCGATGTGTCGTTAAATACGCAATATCTAGTCTTATTCGCGCAACGTAGAGATGTATCACAAATTGGGGTATTAGCCAATCAAATGTTCCCGAATCAGCGTAAGGAGTTTTTGGAAGTTTATAAAGAAGCTACAAGCACGCGTTACGGATATTTGCTTTGCGACCTTCATCCGCGAAACACGTTTAGAGTGCTTCTGCGAACGAATATATTTCCAAACGAGCCTGAAACGGTGTATATTCCAGAATGACAAAGAGACTAAAGAAATACCGTGAATTAATAAAAATCTATCATCGACTGCCCGGGCAATGCAGCAGATGTTTATTAAAAATATCGATGCCGACTTTTTAAAATGCATCTGTGAAATCTGTCTTAACGTTATAAATTGCAATGTATCAATGAAAACCCATCAGAAGGCTCGCCTACGCCGCTACAAGAACATAATACGTGCACTCGCTCGTAAAAGCCAAACTGTAGCGAAGAAAAAACGAATTATTGTACAAACAGGAGGGTCATTTCTCCCCATCTTATTTTCAGTTTTGGGTCCTTTACTGACTAGATTAATATAATGAAGAAAGTGGTAGTGATTCCCCACGAGGTGTACGCCTCACTGCAAAGAGACACGGATCTAGATCCCCGTAAAAGCAGACTTAAAAGAATGGAAAGCGAATTGTTAGCCCTATTAAACAGTGAAAAAACACCTGATGAGAAAAGAATCTTATACCAAGAAGC
Source organism: Bathynomus jamesi (assembly GCA_023014485.1). Lineage (NCBI taxonomy): Eukaryota > Metazoa > Arthropoda > Malacostraca > Isopoda > Cirolanidae > Bathynomus > Bathynomus jamesi. The sequence continues at coordinate 1,013,838 of JAJOZX010001023.1, read as the reverse complement.
TCTGCAGAAATTTCTTCACGAGTACGAAAATTATAAGAGCCCTACAGAGATTCCTGTGGTTATTAGGCACAGCACGGGGGACGATGGCGACATAGGATCTATACCCGACGACACAGCTGACCAACCAAAAAGATTAGCCACACAACATATCGAACATGTATTAAAAAATACCCTCCCACTTACATTGAGGAGTAAAGGCTTAAGTCTTTATAATCTATTGAATGAGGATCCCGCCATACAATGGACCGATACAGGGGAGATCATTGTGGAAGGATCAAAGGTACAGGGATCGAATATCGTAGACATTGTCCATGATCTGGTGAGAAAGTGGGATAGGCCATCACCATCAGGATGGAAGCATATTAAAGCAAGACTACAACAAATAAATGTCCCTAAAACGTTGATAGGAAATCTGAACAGGTTAAAAGACTTGGAACATGCAACGCCTGTGACACAATTGAAGGCGCCGTCACCCCCGGCGGTAACACCTTTGAAGAGGAGCAAGAAGAGGTTAAACCAACCCTACCCACGTGCCTCTAAAATACGCAAATGGCTAACGTATTAACTAAACGCTATTATGACATTTCTACCCCATCCTCTTACGGCGGCGTAGATAGACTGTACAGAAGTGTTTACGGAGTAGGAAAAAAAGATGTTGAAAGATTTTTGAGGGAGCAGGACGCTTATACGCTTCATAAGCCTGTGAGAAAAAGGTTTAAAACAGCCAAGACAACGGCTTCCTCGATTGATTCTATTTGGCAAGCAGATTTAACAGACATGCAAAGATATTCTGTGTATAACGATGGTTACCGCTACATTCTATTCATAATAGACGTGTTCTCTAGATATCTGTGGCTAGTTCCTCTGAAAAATAAATCACCTGAAACAGTTGCTAAAGCCACCAAAACGCTAATGTTAAAAGAAAACAGGGTTCCTGGCTATTTTTGTACGGATATGGGGAAGGAGTTTATAGGCCGTGCTTTTCAGAATATGTTGACAGAGTTTAATATCAGCTATTACACAACCAATTCTATACATAAGGCTTCTTTAGCTGAAAGAGTTCAGCGCACCATAAAGGAACGCATGCACCGTTATTTTACACATAAAAACACATACAGATTTCTAGACATTCTGGAATCATTGGCATCATCCTACAACCGCTCACACCATCGCACGATTGGGGCAACACCTAACGAAGTTTTAGAAAGAGGTACGCTCCCGAGAAGAGATGGATCACCACCACCACCACCACCACCACTCTGTGCGCTTCAAAATCAATGATTATGTAAGGCTGTCGCGTTCGGGGAATAAATTCGCAAAGGGTTTTGAGCAAGGATGGACACGCGAGATTTTTAAAGTTAGGGCTGTGAGACCTAAAGGTGTAATAATGATGTATTACATTGAAGATTTGAATGGGGAAGAAATCTCAGGAGGCTTTTACCGCGAGGAATTGCAGAAAGTTGCGTTTAATTTAGAAAAAAATGTGTTTAAAATTGAGAAAATTTTAGGAAGCAAAGGTTCAGGAAGGAGAAAAATGTACCTGGTGAAATGGCTAGGGTACCCAGAAAGCTTCAACACCTATATAAAAGCTGATGCAATAATGAAGCTTAAATAGTATGCAACATGGCTCCTAACCATTTCTACGTCACACTCCCGTCCTCCTCGTCCCTGTCTGTACACCCTAACAACACGCTAGCCAACTTTGTAACAGAACTCCATGGGCACATTGAATTGGGTCGTGATTCGTATGAGGTGGGGATATGCGAAATTCAGCTGGACACCGTCTTTTTAAATATTGAACATAAAGAAACCGTTTTTACGATTCTTAGAGACATTGACGAGTGTGAAAAAGCTGGGGTAGCTATGGATGAAACTATGCGCATCGCTCGGACTAAGATTACACGGTATTACAGTACAGAAGTAAGACTAGGGCCGGGTCAATATGGTTCGGCCGAGGATGTTGTGAGAGGCTTAAACGTGAGTTTAAGAAACTCAAACCTTACGAATGATTTAGTATATGAAATCGTAAACAACCCTGCACATACACTAATCCTAAAATCAAAGACTAACAGACGTCTTAAAGAACATAGAAAGTTCAAAATTCTAACCAACGGCCGATATAGCGCAGCCTTCCAAAGAGACACATTTCACGAGACACAGTATAACTTGTCCAGATTAATGTATCAATTGAAGATGGAGAAATTGGCTGAAAGGTCCCCAGACATGTGCTATATTTACAGTAATATAGTGGAGCACCAGTTTGTTGGGGATACCCAGGCACGCCTGCTGCGCATTGCTCACATCCCCAACCATAGAGGAAGGAGTTTGAGTATTACATATGACAGGCCCCATTATGTGAATGTCGCAACTAATTTAATAACCAATATCACAATATATATAAGAACGATTGAGGGCGAAAACTTCCCATTCGGTAACGGGAGCTTAACAGTGAAGCTACACTTTCGACGCACTGAGTTATAATGGATAGAAAGCCTTTCACCGTCTATCGAGGGATGCGATACCAGCGCGGTAGTGGACTTGGATCCATTTTTTCATCCATACTACGTACGGCTGTTCCTTTGCTGAAGAGGGGTGCCAGATACCTTGGAAAGCGCTACAATCAGGTCTTAACACTGCAGAAGACATATTGGCCGGGGCTAAACCTAAAGAAGCTCTAAAAAAACATTTAAAGCGTACACGGAACGAAATCATCAAAGATGCAAAGAGAAAAATGCGTGGTGGCGGGAAGAAGAAGAGGGCTCCCCGGAAGAAGAAGGGGTCACGTGGTATTAAACGTAAAAGGCTATCAAAAAAGAAATGCTGTAAGCGAATGAAACCTATGGTTGACCACTTTTTTGACTGATATAAGCTAAGGATATTGATCTCATGAATCATAGTTTGTTTACCACTTGTCGAGAGAGGAGTCACTATTTCGCCATGGCACGCTTCATCCACCCATGTAGTTCACAATGCTGTAAATCGGAGCTGTCCTTTTTTGAGCTCCCGCCAACCCAAGTTTCTATTGAGCACAGTGACTTTATTACAATTAACCCTTTAAACACAATTAGTTCACCGAGTGCACCTATAGAATTCGTGATACCCAGCTCAGGTCCTTACTTTTTTGATCCAAGCTGTGTGCACATGTACGCTAAGCTACGTATAGCCCATTCTGATGGAACGGCCTGCGATGACAAATATGCTGTATACCCTGAAACAAACTTTCTGCACGCCATATTCAACCAGTGTGACGTATATTTAAATCAGACCAACATATCGGCAGGCACGGGGTACTATCATCTACGAGCCTATTTGGAAAATGTCCTCAACTTTTCCAAAGAAGCGAAGGCTACCTTTTTAAGTGCGGAGGGATATTATCAAACTAAAGATGAAAATAGTATAAAGGACAAATTTAAAAATTCTAAAAAGAAAATATACGAGTGTTTTGGACGGTTGCACACAGATTTCACTTTCCAGGAGAAGTTGCTTGTGAACGGGGTGGATATGAAAATAAAGCTCACCCGCACGAGTCCTGAGATCTGCTTAAATCTGGATGCGAATCAAGAAGAGGGTGCAAAGTCCGTTGTGGTTCACATTATGGACACATACCTCCGCGTACGGCGAGTGAAATTAAGTTCACCAAAACAACTAGAAATTGAGAAAAATTTACTAAACGCTACAGTGAAATATCCTATTAACAGAGTGCAGATCAAACTATATACGGTTCCTGCAGGGTTGGCATCGAAGCAGATAGAAAACATTGCCCTGGGAAATCTTCCTAAAAGGATATTAATCGGCATGCAGGACCACGCTTCGGTGAATGGAAAATATAAAAAGAGTGCCTTTAAATTCGAGAATTTCGGACTTAAAAATATAACTCTATACGTTAATGGCACTGCTTTGGGTGGAACAATGGGTATGGACTATTCATCAGACGCTGTGTTACCTCTTTGTGCCAGAGCCTATAGTAATCTGACCCATATTGCAGGTGATTGTGATGAGCTTGGTAATGGGGTAACGCAGGAAGAATTCATTGATCAATTTAACCTTTATCCGTTTGACATTACACCTGACTTATCTGCTAGCGTAAATACCCATTTAACACCACAGCAGAGCGGTAACATCTCAGTGCGGCTGGAATTCGCCAAGCCTATAGACGCTCCTATTAGTGTACTAGTATATCTCGAATCGCAAGCCCTAATAGAAGTAGATAGATTTAGAAGCGTTATCACTGACTTTTAAAATGGATGCTAATACACTTCAGAAAGTAATGGAGCGAGTCACACGTTCCAAATTTATCGGCGTGTTTGCGAAGAATGAAACATTGAGTTTGCCAAGTACGCGAGAATGCGGTAGTCTTATTGTGAACACAGACATCATCGGTAATGAAGGGATTCACTGGATCGCTGTCTATTTTAAAAATAGACAGCGCCTGTACTATTTTGATTCACTCGGTACTCAACCCTGGAGTGACCCTATTATTGTAAAATTTCTCGCTCAGTTACATATTCCCGAAGTTGTATGGAACCCATTTCGTATGCAGGGATATTTTACTAATGTTTGCGGAATGTACTGTGTCTCATTTCTCATGCATATGTCAAATGATAAAGAATTTATAAATTTTTTAAATTTATTTGACCCGTGTCACACTCACCGAAACGATGAAATGGTATGCAGACAGATAAAAAACCGTTTTCCAATTGTACGTACTCGTTGTATATTATAATGTTTTTGTTCGTATATTTGTAACGGTATATTCGTTTATTGTACTGATTTCTTTCATTTAATAAATTTATGAAAATATATTGTGTCTTCTTATCCCAAAAAGATCGAAAAACACTTACATTATTTCGGTGTGACATTGTTGACTGATCAGTATACCCTCCCTATTCCGAGATTCTTCAAAAGATTGTATAACTCGTGTCAAATCCTCATCGGACCTTAAAGGAATAATGCTTTTAAAACATATACAGAGTATACAGACAGACAGATCCCCATTATGTGAAGATATCTTTGGTTCGAGGAGTGAACGCCATAAAAATTTCGATTTTAGCATAATGGGGAAATAACACTGATTGACATTTTTGGCGAGTATCTATTTGACGAGATACTACAACTCTCCATATATATATAAAATTCTAATTATAGACACTTACATTTCTATGGTAGTCCCTTGCGTCGGGTTGTAAGGAGCGTCACTGCAAATATCTTCTACGGTTTGCGTTGAAAATAATAATTCGCCACAATCAATCGCATTGAAAAGACTAATTGTGGTTAATGCTGCAGTATCACGTTCTTCATACAAGTCTGGGGAGACGTACAGGTCCATGGTGGAGGATGTGTGACACTGCTGACTGATCAGTATATCATCCATATTCCGAGGTTCTTCAAAAGATTGTATAACACGTGTCAAATCCTCATCGGACCTTAAAGGAATAATGCTTTTAAAACATATACAGAGTATACAGACAGATCCCCATTATGTGAAGATATCTTTGATTCGATTACCAATTTCGATTTTAGCATGATGGGGAAATAACATTGATTGACATTTTTGACTAGTATCTATTTGACGAAATACTACAACTCTCCGTATATATATAAAATCGAATTATGGACACTTACATTTCTATGGTAGTCCCTTGCGTCGGATTGTAAGGAGCGTCACTGCAAATATCTTCTACGGTTTGCGTCGAAAATAATTCGCCACAATCAATCGCATTGAAAAGACTAATTGCGGTTAATGCTGCAGTATCACTTTCTTCATACAAATCTGGGGAGACGTACAGGTCCATGGTTGAGGAATGATTATTCACTGATGCGAAAATAGCTACTGTTACTCCCAACTGAAAATATCCCCTTTTATATGCACATTCGCCAAGCTCCGCCCAAAAGACCAGATGTTCGTCGTGATTGGCTGCCGATGTAGCTGGGTGGAGCTATGACGTGTACCATTCCGCTATAACGGGTACGGACGAGTAATTGCATCTTTATATTTTCACTAATAGAATTAATGCTCTTATTCTCCTTTGAAAATTATTTGGTGATTCGTATAGAACTTTTGATATTGATTCCAAATATGGTTTCAGAAGTTTTCTATCACCCATAGTTTTCGAGAAAATAATATTTCCATTTACTCAATTTCCCGCATCATTAGTCACTAATGTAATCGAGAGGGTATAAAGAAATATATCATAATTATATTTTAAAAATAACATTCGGTTTCAACGTTAAACTGTAGGTCTAAGGTGGTCATTACACATAATAAAATAAAGTGGTTGGCAGATAAATGGGCACCCTACGTGTCCTAGTGGTTAAGACGCGGGGCTGTTGATGGTTCGGAGTTAAACTGTAGGTCTAAGGTGGTCATTCCACATAATAAAAGAAAGTGGTTGGCAGATAAATGGGTGCCCTACGTGTCCTAGTGGTTAAGACGCTGGGCTGTTGATGGTTCCACGTTAAACTGTAGGTCTAAGGTGGTCATTACACATAATAAAAGAAAGTGGTTGGCAGATAAATGGGCCCTACGTGTCCTAGTGGTTAAGACGCGGGGCTGTTGATGGTTCAGTTAAACTGTAGGTCTAAGGTGGTCATTACACATAATAAAAGAAAGTGGTTGGCAGATAAATGGGTACCCTACGTGTCCTAGTGGTTAAGACGCGGGGCTGTTGATGGTTCCACGTTAAACTGTAGGTCTAAGGTGGTCATTACACATAATAAAAGAAAGTGGTTGGCAGATAAATGGGTGCCCTACGTGTCCTAGTGGTTAAGACGCTGGGCTGTTGATGGTTCCACGTTAAACTGTAGGTCTAAGGTGGTCATTACACATAATAAAAGAAAGTGGTTGGCAGATAAATGGGTGCCCTACGTGTCCTAGTGGTTAAGACGCTGGGGCTGTTGATGGTTCCACGTTAAACTGTAGGTCTAAGGTGGTCATTACACATAATAAAAGAAAGTGGTTGGCAGATAAATGGGCACCCTACGTGTCCTAGTGGTTAAGACGCGGGGCTGTTGATGGTTCACGTTAAACTGTAGGTCTAAGGTGGTCATTACACATAATAAAAGAAAGTGGTTGGCAGATAAATGGGTACCCTACGTGTCCTAGTGGTTAAGACGCGGGGCTGTTGATGGTTCCACGTTAAACTGTAGGTCTAAGGTGGTCATTACACATAATAAAAGAAAGTGGTTGGCAGATAAATGGGTGCCCTACGTGTCCTAGTGGTTAAGACGCTGGGGCTGTTGATGGTTCCACGTTAAACTGTAGGTCTAAGGTGGTCATTACACATAATAAAAGAAAGTGGTTGGCAGATAAATGGGTGCCCTACGTGTCCTAGTGGTTAAGACGCTGGGGCTGTTGATGGTTCCACGTTAAACTGTAGGTCTAAGGTGGTCATTACACATAATAAAAGAAAGTGGTTGGCAGATAAATGGGCACCCTACGTGTCCTAGTGGTTAAGACGCGGGCTGTTGATGGTTCCACGTTAAACTGTAGGTCTAAGGTGGAGTGGAAAGCTTGACCTTCGTCAGAATGAACAATTCGGGCGGAAGCTAACCAAAGGTTATCCAAAGGGTATATATATATATATATATATATATATATATATATATATGGGATGAAATTCACAATAAAACACGAAATGAATGAATGCTGAAAACAAGGAGTGAGGTGAGGTTTTGTTTGATTTGACTCGTAGAAAGGTAAAATATGGTCGACCGAGTTGGCAGATTCTCGGAAATCCTTTCCTCTATCGGATTATGTTTTGGGTATTTCCAACTTTCTTCGTTTCTTTAAATTTCGTTTTTCAATTTTCTTCGCAGGGATGAAGCTCATGTGTTTCGAATTGCATCGTTCTATAATTCTGTTTTCTATGGTTGGTTGGATAACTACGTTATTTGTTCCGTCTTTGAATCTTCCATTTGAATATCTATATAAACATATTGTTATTTTATATGTTTGATTCTTCCAACTGATTAAAAATAATATACGTTTGGTATGATTTTCATAATATATATATATATATATATATATATATATATATATATTTCTATAATTCTGTTTTCTATGGTTGGTTGAATTATGGATAACTACGTTATTGTTTCGATAAGTTCAACTTCAAGGAAGCTCAAGTTAATGTTATATTTTGCATATAATCCACTATATACATCTATTGTAAAACACTATATACATCTATATTCAATTAAGTGTGTAATTATTTAATTCATCTACCATATTGTGGTACACAATGCTTAATATATATATATATATATATATATATATATATATATATATTATATATATATATATATATATAATTTCTATAATTCTGTTTTCTATGGTTGGTTGAATTATGGATAACTACGTTATTTGTTTCGATAAGTCAACTTCAAGGAAGCTCAAGTTAATGTTATATTTGCATATAATCCACTATATACATCTATTGTAAAACACTATATACATCTATATTTCAATTAAGTGTGTAATTATTTAATTCATCTACCATATTGTGGTACACAATGCTTATATATATATATATATCTATATATATATATATTTCTATAATTCTGTTTTCTATGGTTGGTTGAATTATGGATAACTACGTTATTTGTTTCGATAAGTTCAACTTCAAGGAAGCTCAAGTTAATGTTATATTTTGCATAAATCCACTATATACATCTATTGTAAAACACTATATACATCTATATTTCAATTAAGTGTGTAATTATTTAATTCATCTACCATATTGTGGTACACAATGCTTATTAGAATACATGGTGCGATCTGGCAACTCAGCACCCAATACAAGGCGTGATCTGGCAACTCAGCCAGAATAGAGGCTTATAAAAGATCGAGAAGCTGGTGAAGACTCATTCCCAGCTCGGCTCCAGCCGAGCAAGGACTTTGGTCCTTCTTTTTTTGGCCCTTTGGTAAACCCCTTAGTGGCCTCTTAGGTTAGGAAAACGAAAATAATATGCCTTAAAGGCAACTACTTCTCTCTCCTACAGGCGTCTCTCTCTCTCTCCTACAGGCGTCTCTCTCCCACCTTCAGCTCTCTCTCTCTCTCTCCTCTACAGGGCTCTCTCCCTCCTTCAGCTCTCTCTCTCCTGCATGTGTAACTACTGCATGTGTACCTCTGCATGTGTGCGTATGTGTGTGTACCTCCTGCATGTGTACCTCCTGCATGTGTACCTCTCCCCCCTTGGCTGATTAGGCGTATATAATAATAATGTATGCAATAATACTGCTAAAAAGAGGTATCTGACAACCATTTACAGCCAACTGGCTGATTAGGAGTCTATAATAATGTATACAATGGTATCGCGGTATCTGGCAACTCAAGCCATTTACGCCAACTGGCTGATTAGGAGCCTATAAAACAACGCCAACTCGGCTGAAGTCTTAATGTGCACTTGGCTCCTGCCAGGTGAACACCTCTCCTCCTTTCTCTCCTCCTCTCTCTCTTGGGGGATAACGCCGCCTCCAAGTTTCCCCCCCCCCTTTGCAACAACCCCTTTGCAACAACCCCCACCCCCCTTGCAACATTACATAATAACCTGCAACATTCTTGCACTCTCCCCTTTGCGGCTATACTACTGACTTTAACTAATCAAACTGTCCGCTTGCAATTAAATTACACTAATCTAATTACATATGATGCCCGCGGGCGGCATGTTCACCACTCCTGCTTTACAGTGTAACCAATTTTCAATTTTCACAGGCGTTAGAACCTTCTCACTGACTGACCAGTTTCTCGAGACAAGAAATTTTCTCGAACGCAAAATTTTTCGACAAAAAGATTTGAACCTTCACTAACAAAGACGAAGAAAAACAAATGTACTCTAATTAAGCAAATTCTATCTATTCTAACCTAACTAGAGTAACCTAACCTAAAGTAACCTAACCGAGCGTAATTTAAACTACTCCAACCTAACTTTTCCTGACTAAGCTAACAATACTTGGCTTTCATTAAAAAAAAAATATTTGAAGTTTCATAGATAATAAAAGAGAACACAGTCTTTAGCAATCCTATTTACGAGTATAAAAAAAACCCTATTCTAGTTTTTTGTTCTCTCGTAAAAAACGCAATAGTCCCCTTTTTCAGATATTCAGGACGGTTTTAAAAGGTGTTTTGTTTCCTAGAATCATTTAAAAAGATTAAATGAAGTCAATAAACTTTGTTCTTGGGAGTACAGGGTTGTGCATAACCTTTGGTAAGAGGTACAAACCAGCTTAAAAAAAATACAACAAAAAGTAGTATACCATTTGACAGTTTTATTGAAATTGAGTACAAAAACTATCACTATCTCGTATGCTTGAATCGATCAAAAAAATCAGTCCCAGAGTTTCTCAGAAGTTGTTGGGTGGCAATTGCATGGTGGCATGGGGCATTATCATAAAGATAAATTTCTTCCAAGGTGTCTATTACATTTTGTGGACCCGAAAGAAATGGAATAACATTTTCTGTAAGAAGAGTCTGCCGATAATATGCACCCCCCATGAAGCGCCTTCTTCTTTGATCACCCACATTATTTTGATAACAGTGAAGCAAATGAATATCCCAATGCAACCAGAATTTTTGCAAAGCTGTTGATAATAGTCATGGTCTTCCATATTTTCTAAGGAAAGTGACCACACTCTATCATTCCGATAATTTGTCCGAGGGATAGTCCAAACGAAGAGTTTATCACTTAGTGCCAGGTACATGAAGTCATCTTCACCCACAGACGCAGATAATCGCAAACCAAACGTTGAATTGTTGACAAGTTAACGGCCTTCTTTCGCCTCCAAGACTGTTTCAGTCACAATGTCCTTGCGTTCCCGCGACAGTTTTTCGCGCCTGTCTTCGCCAAATTTTGTAAAATACTAATCGTATCCCTTCTTCCAATTGTCAGTCGCCTATCTTTTATTACAATGAAAGGTAGACACTAATAGGCACTTGTCCAGCTGGTTCTTGAAATTATCCAGGTTGGTGTGATGGAGGTTCCTCAGTTCCTACCCTATCCTGGGTAGGATATTAAAAAGTTTTAGACCTCGTATTCCGAGAGTATTTTTGGGGTGATTGACTTCCGACTGATGAAAATTGCACCCGTTTCCATTGCCTTTCGATATACATTTGCTTGAATTCGGTCTAGCACACATTGTACTTCATTATCTCCAACGACACCAGCCACAGTTACCTTCGGTTACGATCTGAAATCACAATGATTTTATCGATTAAAACACGTATAACACACCTTCCTTGGCAGTCCAGTAAAGTTTGCACCACCCTAGCGAAAGGTTATTTACAACTCCGTATTAGTGCATCTAGACGACCGGTCGAAGATTACGTACGCATTTGCACTTCAACATGGCATTCTCCCTATACAGCACTCGGTTTCCACTTAACCCATATGGTGATAAAATAAATAAGAAACACATTTCAAATAGCTATTTATTTACCTCTTCATTTACTCACGACTTCTGTACAGTTGTACGAGTCATGAAAGTGAACCGTATACTGTACTTCTGCCCACAAACATTCACTAACCTTTAATTCTCCTGCCTCATAAATGCCATCAGAGAGAGGGTTAAATTCTATTTTTTCAGGAATTGAGAGAGAACCAGAACTTAAGTCCATTACGCACTGAAAACTGCATTCATTCTGAGTAGACTTTACTCCTGTAAGAAAATGGAAATTAATAGACACTAACTAATTTGTCCGTGAACGTTTGGTTTAAAAAAATAAATAATATATATACACAGGGTGTCTCAGAAGTCGCGCATCATCGGCTTTATTCAGATTTATGAGGTTTACGAGTCGAAATGTGTTTATAAGTGATGTTTAATTACAATATATGTTCGATAATGTTCGAATAATAAAATTAATAGAATGTACAGTTAATCAGAGAGATATCTTAAAATAATTAAATTGAATGAAGCTACATTAGCCAATGGTGTCTCAGAAGTCGCGCACCATTGGCTAATGTAGCTTCATTCAATTTAATTATTTCAAGATAACTTTTGATTAATTGTACGTACTATTAATTATATATACACCTTGTATATATATTATATATATACATTCAACTGCAAAGAACACGCAGTATAAATAACGTAAAGAACGACGCTTGTATAGGAGATATTCCGCGCAAGACGAGAAAGAGAAAACCACAAATGAAAAATGAAGTACCACCTGGGAATCGAACCGGGATCTTCCGATTGCCCCTTGGGGCATTGGTTTCTGCGAGTATGTAGAGGAATTACGGCATTTGGAAGAGTGAAGTCCATGGTGTAGTGGTTATCGCGTCTGACCGGCAATCGGAAGATCCCGGGTTCGATTCCAGGTGGTACTTCATTTTTTCATTTGTTGTTTTCTCTTTCTCGTCTTGCGCGGAATATCTCCTATACAAGCGTCGTTCTTTACGAGATATATATATATATATATAATATATATATATATAGTTTTGTACTCGTATATTGTTATCTTCTTACAAACTAGAAGGCGAAGGAGTTGGAGGGTTGAGAAGGAAAGGCACCGTAGACGAAGAAGAAGAGGAGTAAGAGAGGACGGTAATGTGAGTAGAAGGTATATTATTTATAGCATATTGTAAAAATTAAAGGGATTTTCCTTGCTTGCCACGAGTTTACGGTTTAGTTAGAATAGAATAGAATAGAATTTCTTTGACATCATATGAAAATATTAAATTTCCTTTTTACTTAAAATTAAAATTTAATTTACGCCATCAGAAGTGTGTTACTGTTTTATTATAATACATATACCACGGGTCTTCAAAATAGGGGGGGGGGGGTATATGTAGCCCTATGGGTACATATTATATTTTTTAGGAGTATACAATAAGCTAACAAAATATGTGTTTTTCTCATTGCTTTTCTTTTGTAAATGTATTTGTCGAAACATTTAAAAAATGCAATAAATGCAAAAACTTCACTTTTTTTCTACGTGAAGGTCAAAATATGAAAATAAAAACCCACTCTAATAGACAGAGTTTATTTCCACTCTGTCTATTAGAGTGGGTTTTTATTTTCATAAAAATGCAAGTTAATAATGGGCCTTGACCAGAGCGGACGCATATTCGGAGCTCCTACAAAGCGATTTGCAAAGCGATCCTTTTTTGTGTAGATCTGATTTATTGAAGTGCTTCATTTAGTCTGATTTGTCATTTTATTAATATTTTGCTCATTAGTGATCGAAATTATTTCATATTAATATTTTAATTATTGCAATGTTTAGGGTAGAATTTATCATTTATCACTGCATGCGAGTATACAATTTATCGTTTATTATATTATTGCAATATATCTGTATTATTTATTTATTTATTTATTTATATATAAAATGAAAATAACCACGAAGGAAAAAGAAAACACGAAATAGTGCTCAAGCGCTTTCGTCTAATGACATCCTCAGGAACAGTGTTTCTGAGGATGTCATTAGACGAAAGCGCTTGAGCACTATTTTGGGTTTTCTTTTTCCTTCGTAGTTATATTCATCATATTTATTAGTCACGTGTTACTTTCGTGAAATAATTTCATATATATATATATATATATATATATATATATATACTTACTTACTTTATGAGGGTTTGAATGACGGTTCAGGATCGACCTGCGGTCAACCCCTCTGCAGCATCCCGCATCATTTGCGGGATTTGATGGAAGAGGGAATTGTTTTCCGAGCTCCTCCTGCCCTCGTAGCCAGCCACGCATGGCTGGTAAGGGACTTTGCACAGGAACCTGTCCAGCTGGTTCTTGAAATTATTTAGGTTGGTGTAATGGAGGTTCCCCAGTTCTTTGGATAGGATATTCCAAAGTTTTGGACCTCGTATTCCGAGAGTATTTTTCACCATCATTTTCATGGCCCCCTGTCGCAGTACAAAGTCTGCCTCTTCTCTCATCCCAGTGTGTTTCTATTTCATTTCTAAGGTTAGGGACAAAACCCTCAAGTATTTTCCATATGCATATTATTGTGTATCGCTCACGTCTTCCTTCCAGAGAGTAGAGGTTCAGGGATTGTAGTGAAGACCAGTAATCTTCATCGTTCGTTTCCTCTATCTTAGACGTGAAAATCCTTTGTATAGCTTTAATGTTCGCAATGTCTCGTTTCCTGTATGAGCTTGTGAGTACTGGGCAATACTCAATTATTGGTAGGACTAGACCCTTCCATAATTTTAGCATGATGTTTGCTTTTCTGCTGTGGAAGTTCCTCCAGATGATTCCCATTATTTGAATTGTATAAATTCTTTTCTTGTAGGTAGTAAGTAGTTTTGCCTCTATTTATACGTTCAAAGCACTTTATAAGGTGGGAGGTGAGAGCTACTGGCCGATAATTCTTAGGCATCGCTCTGTTACCTCCTTTAAATAAGGGGGCAATGTTTGCTTTCTTTAATGGAAGTGAAATTTGTTGTGTGTCGAGTGATTTTCTTCATAGTAAGTGTAGCGGCTTGGTGATACTCTCTTTACATTTCTCAGAAAATTGGTACTCCATGTGTCTGGCCCTGGTGCCGAATTTTCTTGCATTTGTGATAGAGCCTTAATTACATCTCCTTCCGAGAACTTTAAGTCTATTAAAAGGTTCGTGTCCGAACTTGTTCTTGACTGATTTGTATCAATGTAAACATATTCATCAGGAGTTTTTACCTTCTTCGCGGACTTAGGGGTGCTAAACACGCAGTTAAGTTGTTCTTTAAGGAGTTCGCTCATTTTTTTCTGGTTCATTTGTGTATTCGGTCGCCCCATCCATGAACGGTCAATACTCTCTTTACACTACATTTTTCTTTCCGCAAACGTGTAGCGGTATTTTGGGTTATTATTTTTTTCTGCTACCTTGTTTTCCTCCTCGTTTGTCTTATGTATGAATGTTTGTTTTAGGTCCACTTTTATTTCACATAGTTTTTTTTCTAGTTTGATTCTCCTTGCTTCAGTTCTGCACCTGCAGAGATTTTTTACGGTTTGTTTCCGTTGTCTAAATAGTGTCCTGATTTTTCTCTGGAGCCTACTACTTTTTTTTTTTGTTTGTTTATTCGGAACATTTTTCAGCACTGTACATTTAGCTTCATTTTCTGTTATACACATTATTACTTCTGGAGTCTTCTCTTGAAGTAGCAATTCCCAGTTTGTTTTCTTTAAATCTTCATTTACACTTTACTAATCTACTTTCTTTGAATTTATATTTAAACCTTCAAATATTCCTTCTGACACTCTGGGATGTGATTATGGACCTATATTACAGTATTTTACCAAAAAGGAATTAGGACAGAGATGGACGCGCATACTACAAAAGATGCAGTATACATGAGAAGAGCATCGACAACGTTTAGCGACATCAGGTCAGGGTAGTTGGATGGATGAACGTCCGCTGCGTCCAGATGATGTATGTCCATGTTCCTGAGTCCATCCCTTTGATTTCTTTATGAGTGGGTACAAAATGCCCTGGCCTTCCTAGTGCGCGCGCACACACACACACAGTAAAATATTTTTAACAAGGGGACAAATCACTCCCGGGAAATTATCGTCCATTCAGTCTGACTTCAGTAGTTGGTAAACTTATTGAGACGATCGTTCGGAACGAAATAGTTACTCACTTAGAAATTAATAAATTAATTATAGATTCTCAACATGTAATTGTTCTTGTCTTATTAATCTGCTCGATTTCTTATTGATATTGTAAATATACTTGTATATGACAAGAGTAAAACAGTAGATATTATATATTTCAATTTTCAAAAGGCGTTTAACAAAGTGCCACATGGAAGATTATTAGCTAAACTTCATTCTCACGGAATTGATGGTAATGTTCTCAAATGGATCGAAAATTGGCTTAGTGCACGTAAACAAAGAGTGGGCATTAATGGTAAAGCGTCTAACTGGAAAAGTGTAACTAGCAGCGTGCCACAGGGATCAGTTCTGGAACTAGTTCTTTTTATTATCTATATCAATGACATCAACACGGGAATTAATTTATAATTAATAATTTCAAAATTTTTGGATGATACCAAACTCAGGGGACAAACGAAATCAGCGGCAGAGCGTTTGCTGATTCAAAAAGATATTAATAAATTACTCAATTGTGCAGAAATGTGGCAAATGAATTTT
This sequence comes from Bathynomus jamesi, assembly GCA_023014485.1. Taxonomy (NCBI): domain Eukaryota; kingdom Metazoa; phylum Arthropoda; class Malacostraca; order Isopoda; family Cirolanidae; genus Bathynomus; species Bathynomus jamesi. The sequence goes on along the minus strand of JAJOZX010001023.1, from coordinate 997,748 downwards.
AATATGGATAAATGTAAAACGTTGCATATCGGTAGAAACAATGTTAAAAAAAGTATTTTATGCGCAACAAGACACGAACGAGTGTTACGAAAGAGAAAGACTTGGGTATCATTGTTGCCGACACTTGAACCGAGTTAGCAATGTATCGAAGCTGTTAGAAAAGCAAATGAAATCTTAGGATTTACTGGTAAGTCATTTGAATTTAAGTTGGAGAAAACAATACTAACATTATATAATTACTTAGTACATCCCCACTTATTATTATATATATATATATATATATATATATATATATACGACAAGCTTGACCTTCGCGAAATGAGAAATCATCGCGCGGAACCTTTGTAAGGTTGTAAGGTAAGGTATATATATATGGAGCGTCGCGAGTACGAGGGGCGAACTCGCCAAACCAGTTTTGAGATAGACACGCTTAAACTTTGTGACTGTTGTGTATGAGGGGCACATAGCGCAAATTCACGCATTGAAAATAAATACATTTTGAGCGTACGAGTGGGGTATTTGGCTATAAATTTTTCCTGTGTATGGGGAAAGGGTTGAACTATTCATTCGTGGAACAATCACAAAGTTGCCATTGTGGCGAGTTCGCCCCTCGTACTCGCGACACCTCATATATATATATATATATATATATATATATATATATATATATATATATATATAATACACACAGACCGTGCATGGAACAAGGAACTCTTCTGGGATAATTAAATCCACTATAGTCCGAATAAGTAATGGTAAATGACAAATACCATAGTTTTTCTTTTTCATGATGCTAGCCCGACGTGGGCAAGGGTCACTCGCAAAGGGGTCCCATAAATATAGCTTCCCTCACCAGCTATCTGCAAAGCAGACAGGATCCAGCTTTGGGACATGGATCTAGGGTTTAAAGCAGCCAGTTGAGGTTTAAGTTTTGGTTTTTGGCTAAAAATATAATAGTTACCCCTTTTTCTTTGAGGTATTCAATCTGACGTGAAGGCAACGAGTCTTTTGCTTATATTGAGGTTCTAACTGTAGCAGGGCTAGGCTGCTTCAAACCCTAGATCCATGTCCCAAAGCTGGATCCTGTCTGCTTTGCAGATAGCTGGTGAGGGAAGCTATATTTATGGGACCTCTTTGCGAGTGACCCGTTGCCCACGTCGGGCTAGCATCATGAAAAAGAAAAACTATGGTATTTGTCATTTACTATTACTTATTCGGACTATAGTGGATTTAATTATCCCAGAAGAGTTCCTTGTTCCATGCACGGTCTGTGTGTATCATGAAAAACTCAGTGGACCATTCTGAGTTCATTCCCATATATATATATATATATATATATATATATACAATAAAATTACAGAACAACACGTGATCTTTTTAATAAGCAAACAACCACAGGGAAAAGGAAACACGAAATCCGAGCGCTTTCGTGATATATTCACATATCATATCACGAAAGCGCTCGGATTTCGTGTTTCCTTTTCCTTTTCCCTGTGGTTGTTTGCTTATATATATATATATATATATATATATATATATATATATTACAGTGCTCGAAGTGGATGGCAACGCGGGGGTGTGCACACCCCCACTTCTCTCAATTGGTCAGCAGCACACCCTTACTTCTTTGCTGGAAAGAAATGCAGGGAAACACGCACCCCACTTCTTGAAGCAGTAATTCCTACGGGATATGAATCTCTTTTTAAATTATTTTAAGCTAGCATATTTTTTTTTGTTTAAAAAATATTATTGAATAAATTTGCATTTTAATTACCTATTTTTATATTTTAAATACTTATTTTTATATTCTATGCCATAAACAAAATTTTTTTTATATAAATATCTTGATGTAATCAATTATATGCAATTAAATAGAGATTTATAAATGCATTTTTATGTCCCTTTACACGAATAAAAAAAAGTTAACCGTATATTAACTTATTTTGCAACATATAATTGACAAAACTAACAGCTAATTTTTTAAATTTAATACGGTTTTGTATGCTTGAAAAATTGAACTAAACTTAAGTTATCGTGTTAGAATGCCTTTTTAAAATTGTATTGTTCTTAAAATATGAGGGGCAACGCTAACCAAAATTTTTGAAAGATCACACCCTTGCTTTAAAATTTCCACTTCGAGCACTGTATATATATATATATATATATATATATATATATATATATATATATATATTATATATATATATATATATATATATATATATATATATCTGAAAAATGTAAACGCCTTACCTGCAGGTTTTAAGAGGCACGACGAAAAGTCAAAGCTTACGAGTAGTAACAGTGTTGAGATGAGGAGCTTTTCTCGACAGTTCAGTTTTTCCATCTGTGAATGCCAAAATAGGGTCTAAAGATGATCACTAGAGGTACACTCCTAAAATTGTTTACATATAAGTTGCCTGTCAGTTACATATTTTAACATAACTTATTTGTAACACTGAATTCAATGTGCAACATTAACGTAACTTTTCCAGCTTCAACAAAAGCAAGGCTCTTTTTCCTCTATTTCGTTCCGTAACTTTTTGTTGTTGAGGAAGTAAGGCTCTTCGCCAGTATTTCGTTCCGTAACAATTCCGTAACTTTTGTTGCTGTTTTTCCTCTTATGGGGTAACTTTGGAGTAACGTTTTTAATAAAAGTATATAGATGCTTCCAGATAAATATAACCTATAAATTTCCATAATTTGTCATGCATAATATGCAGAGTATAAAGCATATTATAAAACTGAGATTCTAATTAAAATCTGGTAACTGTAAACACGTTAACAAGCTTATGTTTTACAATTAAATGTAATTATAAACCTGTGCTACTATCATAATAATGATAAATAATTAAAGTTTGAAATTTGGGACCACTTGAAGATCAGGGAGCCCCAGCCTTCTCTAGTCAGCCTTATAAGGCTAACTAACGAAAACATCACGACCTAATCTATAATTATTTTTTTTACGCGCGGTGACAATATTTAACGCGCGATGATAATATTTTGACGCGCGGTGACAATATTTTACGCGCGGTGACAATATTTTACGCGTGGTGACAATATTTTAGATTTGGTGATGACGAACGGCGAGAATATAGTCGAAGGTTTAGAAGTAGGCGAGAGTTTAGGATGTAGTGATCATCAAATTCTTAGGTTTAAGTTATCGATAGAAAACACTCAGGATAGTAACTTAATAGAAGTCCCTGATTTTCGTAGGGCTAATTTTGATAGTTTTGCGGATAGGATGAGAGTAGTGGACTGGGATAACTTATTTATGGGTAATGACACAAATTTGCATTGGGTGGCGTTTAAAGAAAGTTTTAGGAATATTGAAAGGGAGTTTATTCCTCGTAGGCCCAAGCGCGCTAGAAATCATGGTAGGCCCAAGTGGTGGACTAGGGAAATAGGCGAGTTCATAAACGAGTGTAATAGAGTGTATAGACTTAATAAGCGCAATGGCACGGCAGCTAACTTTAATAGATATATCGAGCTTAGACGTCAAGTTAAAAGATCAGTTAGGAATGCCAAACGTAATTTAGAGATACTTATAGCTGCGGATAGTAAACATAATCCAAAAAAGTTTTTTGAATACGTCAATAATCGTAAGCCGATAAAAGATAACATAGGCCCTCTAGTGGATGTTAACGGCGCTTTGGCTTCTGACGCTCAGGCGGTGGCGGGTATTTTCAATAACTTTTTTGCGACAGTTTTTACCGTAGAAGACGTAAATAATGTACCCGACGTGGACGATATCGTTCCATTTAGTAACGAGACTATTTTGGATGAAATAACTGTTTACGAGGGTGAGATTGCGCATTATTTCGATAGGCTAAAAGTTAGCAAGGCTCCAGGCCCTGACGCTTTTTATCCCAGACATTTGAAAGATTTGAAAGACGTTATCGTAGGCCCCTTAACGAAGATTTTTAATTAGTCACTCGAAACGGGGATTATTCCTGAAGACTTCAAATTAGCTAACGTCACACCTATTTTTAAAAAAGGCGACCCCGCAGTAGTTAGCAATTATAGGCCCATTAGCTTAACGTCAATTGTCGGTAAACTTTTGGAATCCGTAGTTAGGGATCGTATCATCGATCACTTAGAAAGTAGAGATTTGATTAATAGTAGTCAGCATGGGTTTCGACGCCATAGATCTTGTTTAACTAATTTGTTAGAATTTTATAACGAAATAGTGCGCGAATACGATAGGCATAGAGCGGCTGACGTTATTTATTTAGATTTTAAAAAGGCGTTCGATACAGTTCCGCATAGGAGATTAATTGCGAAGGTCAAAACGCACGGTATACGCGGTCAGGTAGCTAACTGTTTAGAAGAATGGCTTCGTGCTAGGAGGCAGAGGTGGTAGTTAATGGTAGTTAATCGGGGTGGTTGGATGTAGGTAGCGGTGTCCCACAGGGTTCAGTGTTAAGCCCATTGCTATTCGTAATTTACATTAACGACATAGATGTAGGATTGACTAGTAACGTGTCAAAATTCGCCGACGATACTAAAATAAGCGGTAAGGTTGTCAACGAGGACGATAGAAATAGGTTCCAAGACGATGTAAATAGGATTATGGAGTGGACGGACAAGTGGCAGATGCAATTTAACGTAGACAAATGTAAAGTTTTGCATATAGGTTCTCGTAACAATAATTACACGTACACGATGGATGATAGGGAGTTGGCGAGCGTTGACGAGGAAGTAGATTTAGGCGTACGCGTTTCTAAGGATTTAAAGGTTAGGAACCAGTGCCTGGAGTCTTGCGGAAAAGCTAATAGGATGTTAGGCTTCATAGCGCGTAATTTCGAATTTAAATCGAAGGATATTATATTGTGCCTTTACAAGTCCCTAGTCATGCCTCATTTAGAATATGCCGTTCAGTTTTGGTGCCCGTATTTGCGTGAGGATATTGATAGGTTAGAAAGGGTTCAGCGTCACGCCACGAAACTAATTCCGTCATTGCGCAACAAACCTTATGAAGATAGGATTCAAGAGTTAGACTTGCATTCACTCGAAACTAGGAGATTAAGGGGGGAGCTTATTGAAGTTTTCAAAATTGTTATTAACATCGATAACGTAAATTTTGACAAATTGTTCACTTTCGATAATAGTAATACTCGTAATAACGGATTTAAGTTGCGTGGCAGACGTTTCATTACTAATATCGCTAAAAACTTCTTTACGTTTAAAGTAATTGATAAATGGAATAATCTTCCCACGTCAGTCGTTCACTCTACCAGCGTTAATATGTTTAAGAACCGTTTAGATAGGCATTTTAAAAATATTAACGTTGTTTAAAATATAAAAACAATTAGTAACAGGAGCTCTGGGGTTGGTGGTCGAGGATGAGTCTGTTGACGATTAATGCCAGCTTGTGACATGCCAGCGTGTGATGCCAGCAATAAAAAAAATAAAAAAAATTAGACTAACATGAACGTAGATGTAGCTCGTAGAGTAAACTAACCCACTTTTTGTTTAACTTTACCTATTTTTTTTTCTTATTCTCTCCTTACTTGCATGTCTGTAACTCTCTTTCCTTGCATGTCTGTAGTTTGCATGGTATGACTGTGAGTTAAGACTGTGTTTGCATGGTTTGTAAGTGTTCTTATTTTACTTCCTTTCATCTTTCACCCCTTTCCTATTCTCTCCGACTATTTTTCTGACTTGTCGGCAGTGGCCGGCGGATGATGATGGTGAGTCTTTTTTCTCTTTCTCTGAATGAATGTTAACCCATGAGTGATAGGTGTTGCTACTTACTTAACCCCTTATTTTCTTCTCTTAACCCCCTACTATTTCCTTTCTCTCGGGCTAACCTTAGAGTGGATCTTAAGGTCTTTGTTAGCCTTAGCTTCTCTAGATCTGTAGAACTGTACGCCCTTGACGATTGGTTAGGTTAGGTCGTGATATTTTCGTTAGTTAGCCTTATAAAGCTAACTAAAGGAGGCTGGGGGCCCTGATCTTCAGGTGATCTGATTTGTAAGGTTGTAAATATTGAGACTAATTATCAGATTTAAATAAACTACCTCTCATTTTAAGGACAATATAAAGAGTTTAATATGATTTCTGTTTCATTTAGTTGTCCTTCGAATTGTGGTTTTCTTGGCCCGGTGAAAAAGGTGGCCACCCTTTTGTGTATATATATATATATATATATATATATATATATATATATATATAGGGCGGTTCAAATAAATGAAAATTAAAAATTCAAGCAAGCATGTACTTTTTATTAGACTTAAGAACATAAAACTTTGAGGCGAATTTGAGTGGAATCCGAGAGTATTTACTCGGTGCTTAAGCATTAAAATATGTACAGTGGGTGAATTAGATAAATAACATTTAGATAACCGATGAATTCGCACAATATAACGTTCAGTGATGGCACAAATGCATTGATATCACCTTAATATCATACATGAAATTTAGTCGCCTGAACATTTACCGGTGGCCAATGTCGACTTATTCTGGTCAGGAAATTAGTGCCGGTGCATTTCCACTACGTGTAAGAGGAACTGCTTTTGAGTCTCGGCTTTGGTAATGGTTGCATTGAAATTCTTTATCATGGACACGCCCCTTTCAGCACTGTCGTTGATAACATTGAATCTTTACATGGATAGGAGGGATCGTCTATCGTCTTGGTGATTTTTCCACTCATCAGGAGATGTCCTAAGAACCCTCGGTTGATCTTGAAAGTATCAAATAACTTGAATGACGCTGAATCGACGAAGTCTGAGAGATCCATCCTCTCAACTGAAACGTTTCCTTTGTATTTTCTCTGATCTTTCTTTAGTGTTCCTCTCTGTAATAAATTTGCTGCCTCAACCATTTTCATCTTTGTTTTCCGACAAGGTTTCAAACGAAACAAAGCCAAACCAGGCTTGTAGACACCAATCGACCAGAGAAGTACATGACCGTAAATTTCCCTCAATCGGCGGGCTCGGAAAATTTAAATACCAGAAGCCCCATGCGACAAATCAGCAATCTAGGAGTAATCGAACATGAGCTTGAGCACCCACTGGAAGTTTTGCTACCAAGTAGAAATTTGCCATGAAGATTTTTGTAAACAAATAGAATTAAAAAATCCACATGCTCAGTGACTTGCCTGCAATAAAATTTTTCACCCTATTACATGAACCGCCCTATATATATATATATATATATATATATATATATATATATATATATATATATATATATATATATATATATATATATATATATATATATATATACATTTCACCTGCAAAGAACACGCAGTATAATTAACGTAAAGAACGACGCTTGTATAGGAGAACATTCAGCGCAAGATGAGGAGGGAGAACGAACAAATGAAAAAATGAGGTAACCACCGGGAATCGAACCCGGGATCTTCCGATTGTCGGTCAGATATGATAACCCACCATGGTCCTCACTCGATCAGAAGTCGTAATTCTCCTACATACGCGCAGAAACCAATGCCCCGAGGGGGACACCTCCCGCATGCCGCACCTATATATACATTTCAACTGCAAAGAACACGCAGCATAATTAACGTAGGAGAATTACGACTTCTGATCGAGTGAGGACCATGGTGTAGTGGTTATCATATCTGACCGGCAATCGGAAGATCCCGGGTTCGATTCCCGGGTGGTTACCTCATTTTTCATTTGTTCGTTCTCCCTCCTCATCTTGCGTGGAATGTTCTCCTATACAAGCGTCGTTCTTTACGTTAATTATACTGCGTGTTCTTTGCAGTTGAAATGTATATGTAGGTGCGGCATGCGGGATGTGCCCCCCTCGGGGCATTGGTTTCTGCGCGTATGTAGGAGAATTACGACTTCTGATCGAGTGAGGACCATGGTGTAGTGGTTATCATATCTGACCTGCAATCGGAAGATCCCGGGTTCGATTCCCGGGTGGTTACCTCATTTTTTCATTTGTTCGTTCTCCCTCCTCATCTTGCGCGGAATGTTCTCCTATACAAGCGTCGTTCTTTACGATATATATATATATATATATATATTATATATATATATATATAAGTGTTTATACTTTTAGAACTCAATTTAGAGTTGGTTATGAAATTGCCTTTGGTCACGCCTACAATTTTGATGAAGCGGCAACGAATAACATTCTCCTTTATAGCACGACCCTCCTTTTATACACACACGCGAGCACCTACAAAAGTAAAGTCACTATAAACGCCTAAACTAGAGTCCAACCCTGAATATTTCTTAGAGTCGTTTACACCGTTGTTGCCCGCTAGCAAATAACATCAAATCAGCTAATTGATTCGACAAACGAACGTACACAATAAAAGTATAAATAATAAATAGCCAGTATAAAGACCCTATCCCGGACCACCTCCGTGACGTCGCCGTAATTACTCGCTAGAAAGGCCGTAATCATTTCTTATAGAACAGAACACCTGAATATTAGTAAAACCAAACCAAACTAACAGTCAATCAAAACGATAAGTTTTGTTTATTTTACCAAACTCTCAAAATTCATAAACACAAAATGAATATTTGATAATATTAAGTTCAAAGTCTATCCGTTCTCAATCGCTGGTTTTTGTGTACAAAAGTTTCGAATTTTTTGCCAATTTTTTTTAACTATGACGTAAGTATTCCCACTGGAAGTGTTAATAAATAATTTAAAATAATAAAAATTAATATTAAAATAGGTGATTTTTTTTCTATTAACTATAGGAATGACAACCTATTTTTCGTCAACTTATGATTGTAAATTCATTTATTACTCCCACTATTTTATATGCCCCTGAAAGGATATTTTTACTGTACAGGGTATGCACAAAGAATCGTGCAAATTCTATTCGAAATAAATTTAATTTGTATCATTCTTTTGTAGACACATTGCACTTTCAAATAATTTAATTCCTTGGGAATAAGCGTTCATATTCTATTTGAAACGGAATCAAATTTTAGCGAAATTGGATACTTTGAATGCCTACAGACAAAATCTTTGGATATTTTTGTAGATTTAAATAAAATAAAGTATTCATAGCTTGGGAAGCGTATATGCATTGGATAAGAAAAACAAAGATTCTAATTCCTTCTTACTACTGTCTACTATTTTCTTCAAACTAAATATTTTTAAGGTAGTATATAGCGTTTAGTAGTATAGTAGCATACAGTATAGTAGTATAGTTGTATACAGCATTTACCAAATGAATTGTACTACTTCAGTCATATTTGCATGCACACGTTGTACGAGTAAAAAATGGATTTAAATGCATGAAGCCATGCACGCACTGTACATTGTACAACCACTGAAGTTACGTTATTAATAATTTTTAAAATTGACATTCATAAAATACGAATACGTTCGGCTGAATGACACTTAATCGATGGATGATATTTAGCGTGATGTTAATGCGAGATCAACAGCGGCGGTTTGTCGTAAGTTTATTTCATTAATGCGAGATTGAATGGCAGTTTCAATTTACTTAAACGTCATTTGAAAGTAATAAAGTTGATTAATGAGATCAACAAGCTTCGTCTGCATGTTATCAACACACCTCCAGGATTCATAAGTTACGTTTGTAAGTAAAGTTGACTAATAGCACACTTTTTTATACTAGAATATATATATATATATATATATATATATATATATATATATATATATATATATGTGTGTGTGTGTGTGTGTGTGTGTGTGTGTGTGTGTGTGTGTTTTAGACAACGGAAATAAACCGTAAAACATCTCCACAGGTGCAGAACTGATGCAAGGCGACTCCATCTAAAGAGGAAACTATGCAAAATAGAAATGGACCTGAAACAAACATTCATACATAAAACAAACGAGGAGGAAAACAAGGTAGCAGAAAACACAAAAATAACCCAAAACACTTCTACACGTTTGCGAAAAGAAAAATGCAGTGTAAAGAGAGTATTGGTCCGTTGATAGACGGGGGCGGCCGAATGCACAAATGAACCAGAAAAAATGAGCGAACTCCTTAAGGAACAATTTAACTGTGTGTTTAACACACCTAAGTCCCAGAAGAAAGTAGGAAATTCAGATGAATTTTTTGACATTGATACAAATCAGCCAAGAACAAGTTCGGGCACGAACCTATTAATAGACTTAGGGTTCTCGGAAGGAGATGTAATTAAGGCTCTATCACAGATGCGAGAAAATTCGGCACCAGGGCCAGACACATGGAGTGCTATGTTTCTGAAGAAATGTAAAGAGAGTATTGCCAAGCCGCTATACTTACTATGGAGGAAATTACTCGACACAGGACAAATTCCACTTCCATTAAAGAACGCGGACATTGCCTCCTTATTTAAAGAAGGTAACAGAGCAATGCCTAAGAATTATTGGCAGGTAGCTCTCACCTCCTACCTTATAAAGTGCTTTGAACGTATAATTAGATGCAAAACTACTTACTACCTACAAGAAAAGAACTTATACAACCCAAATCAACATGGTTTTATGGCTGGAAGGTAGTAAATGGAGTTAAATCTGAAGTCTCAGAAGTCATGAGCTGTGTCCCACAAGGTACAGTATTAGCTCCCTTGCTGTTCATAATAATGAGTGCAGACATTGATGCAGATATTAATGACAGTACTGTATCATGCTTCGCAGATGACACAATGATATGCAAGAAAATATTGAACGAAGGTGACAGAAAAATTACAAAACGACATTGAAACATTATTCACGTGGGCAGAAGAGAATAATATAAAGTTGAACGAAGAAAAATTTCAACTTCTAAGATATGGTAATAACAAGGTGGTACAGAATATAGGGTACAAAACTCTGCAAGCCAAACAGATAACACCAAATCCACAAGTCAGGGATCTTGGAGTAATAATGTCGTCGGATGCAGAATTCAGAGAGCAATATAACATCAAAATTACAATGGCTAGAAAAATAATAATGAGAATCAGCTGGAGGAGCTTCCGTAGCAGAAAAATGAACATTATACTCAAATTATGGAAGAATCTAGTCCTACCGACAACTGAGTATTGATCTCGAGACATTGCGAACATTGAAGCTTTCCAAAGGACTTTTACTTCTAAGATAGAGAAAACGAAAGGTGAAGACTACTGGTCTTGATTACAATCCCTGAAACTCTTCTCTCTGGAAAGAAGACGCGAGCGGTACACAATAATATACATATGGAAAATACTCGAGGATTTTGTCCCTAACTTCAGAAATGAAATAGAAATAAAATGGAATGAGAGAAGAGGCAGATTTTGTACTGTCCCAGCTGCGGTGGGTCAGGGGACCATGAAAACGAGGATGGAAAATACCTCAGAATACGAGGCTCAAAACTTTTTAATGTCCTGCCAAAAGAAGTGTGGAACCTCCAGCACACCTACCTGAATAATTTCAAGAACCAGCTGGACAGATTCTTATGCAAAGTCCCTGACCAGCTACGCGTGGCTGGCTACGAGGACAGGAAGAGATCGGAAAGCAATTCCCTTCTTCACCAAATCCTGCAAATGAGGCGGGATGTTGCAGAGGGGTCGACCGCAGGTCGATCCTGAACCGTTGTTCAAACCCTCATAAAGTAAATCATAAAGTATATATATATATATATATATATATATATATATATATTGTGAGTCAGGTTAAATTAAGTTAGGGTAAATCCAGTTAACTTGAGCTGGATTAAGTTAGGTAAAGTTATTAAGAGTGTTGATACAGTGCCTCGTCCACAAAACGTACTCGTCGTTTATTTCCACATAAACCATTCGAGAAAATAACTCGACAATGTGTCTAACTTCATGTTGTCTAGAACAGCCGTGATATTATTCTCTTGTTAAGGCTAACTAAGTGAAAGTTTTATTTCACTTCTCCAGGTGCGCATATAACGCTGATAGTTTGATTACTTGCAGCTGATAACAAACCGTAGCTTCTCTATAAATATATACGCACCTCCAAGACCGGCTTTGTTGAGTTTCTCATATTTGTGCCGTGTGAGAAAGTGCTTTCCTCTACCAACATTTTATTTCCAGTGGAGAGAGAGTTCAAAGTCTTTATGGAAGTGCAGTTGTAAAGGTAGATTGTAGCTTTTCTTAGAAAACATGACCATGTTTTTCAAAACATCTTTATTTACCAACCGATTTTGATGAAATTCACAGTCTTTCCAACATTTTACGTTGAGTAATTTGATTTAAATTTGGCTAAAATTTGCTGAAAAGTTTTCATGTTGTTAATGTCTTTGTTGTTTCCAGAAAACTTTAACATTCCCCGCCTCAATTTTGAAGATATGTACTTGAAACGTGGTGCGGCCATTCCTAAGACTTTAAGCGACGAACCCATTGAACAGCATTTTCTGATGCGTTTGCGAGTTCCTAGACGTTGTTTTGAACCCTGGTTCACTTTATACACCACTTTTTTTCAATGTCTGATGAATTTCATTTCCAAATGCTTTTTTGAAAGACTTAATCAATGCACTATTGATCCTACAAGTTTAAAACAAAATGTATAGGGTGTTTATAAAAGATCTGAACGATTTCAATCTTTATTAATGTGATAACCAATAACATAAAAAGAAACACGTTTGTCCATGTGACTCCGCACAGCTAAAAGTTTTACATACATGTTTAATAAACTTCAACATGTGCGTCATTGGTCTCCCGTATAACATCAAATCGATATTAAATTTCTCGCCATGTGCGTTCAAGCATGCCAGCATCGACCATCGCTATTGCATCCCTGATCCTGATTCGTAGTTCATGGATGTTGACAACCTTGGTCGTGTACAAATAAAATTTAGTATGAAAAATATTAACGAATCAAATTGTTCAGATCTTTTATTTTGTTACGGCTGTTTAAAATTCAGAATTCCGATTTCGGTAAAAATAGACAAGAAAAGTGAATTGTCTGTAAAATTTCTTCAACTTTGCGATTTTGCTAAAATTAGCATAAAATAAGTCCATTACATGGAGCAGCTTTAGTCCAAGTTTCAATAAAACCGTACGAATAGTATTTTCGTTATGTATGTGAATTGCCCGTGCATAAGGTTAGGACCAATTCAACAAATGTTAATTGAAGTTTTATAAAAGTGTTTCTCTCTCTCTCTCTCTCTCTCTCTCTCTCTCTCTCTCTCTCTCTCTATATATATATATATATATATATATATATATATATATATACTGTATATACCAAAGGCCGCCTCAGAAACTATATCCGACTGTATATATATAGCTAAATTTCACTATTCTTTGTTCCAAATATATACAAACTAACTACATATTCAAAATTTACATATTTTTTACATTGTAAAATGCCAAAAAAGAAATCAATAAAACTCAAAGTTTCGGAAATTTTCAAACAGAGGGGAAAAATATGTGTTAATATCGTTTAAATTGAAGTACTCCAAACCAATAGAAGGATATCATCGATCGCTGTCTTTAACAAAGACGAATTGGTTATCTATTTCTTGGAAGTAAATATTAAAAATGTAAAATTATATATCTCACATATATTTCGAAAATTATCTATATATTTTTTTAATTATTATAACTTAATAATTAGCAATAATTCACTACACTGTTTACTATTATTTCTCTCTCTTCTCTCTCTCTCTCTCTCTCTCTCTCTATATATATATATATATATATATGTGTGTGTGTGTGTGTGTGTGTGTGTGTGTGTGTGAAAGTTCAATAATTACAATGATTAAGCCATTAATCATGATGAATATATATATATATATATATATATATATATATATATATATATATATATATATATATCCTTTGGTGGAAAAAAGAATGGGATTAGTCACGTTTGCTTGCAACCATAATTTATGAGGAGTCTTTGATGACAAACTCGTTCATGCTATCAATCGACTTTATTATCTTCAAATAACGTTGTAAGTAAATTGAAACCGCCAATCAATCTCGCATTGATGAAATTAACTTACGATGAACCGCTGCAGACCACACGTTAACATCACACATAATCATGCCCGAAATTCCGGGAGCAATAGCTCAAATAGTTACTTTTTTTTTTTTTTTAATTATATATAATGTTAATAAGTTTTTAAGGTTTCTACGAATGAATGAATATTTTATTTTTCTTAGAAGAGTCAATGTTTGCCTTAAAAACTATTTTGTTATTTTTAACCTATGAACACTTCTGTCATGCGAATATTTTCCAAGTATGAGAAAGAATAAAACAACGATGACTAGTGGATTTATTAAAAAACATAAGCTTTTGGAGGTCTTTTCGCTTTGAAGCACCGTGATAAAAGCAAAAGAAAATGATATTTGTAGGTAGAAAATGAATATATTTGTTAAGAAAAGTACAGTTGCCGCATATGTAATGTTCCTCGCCTCATAGACGACTCCGTACATGTGGCAACGCCGCAGTGCTAATCAAGGTACTCCAACTGGGGGAAGGTGGGGTGGAGAGGGGACAACGAGTCAAACAACATATAAGACAGACATATATATCTAAAGGACAATTGAATGTGCATTCATTGACATACAGGTAAATTATATTGTAATGTCTGTGTTCATAAAGATAACAATTAATATAATCGTATACAGCGTTGAACTCCATGTAGTTTACTAGTCTTATATAGTAATAAGGTTCCATTATGATTACTGCAAGTCTATATGAACAGCTACCACAATACAACTTTTTATATACTAGTGAATTTGAACCAAAAATAGACATTACACAACCAATTACAATTACATTACAATAGTTTATAATATTTAGAGATTAGCTAGTCGAGAAAGTGTAAATTTATGGACAACTTAACTTATTATGCTTTGCCGTTTTTGTGAATGTAAATTTTTTATATGTAATTACACTTTGAAATAAGTATAAATTATCATGGTGTTTTTTGGTGTTCAATTTTCTGTAAATATAGATTTTGTTTTGTAATGAAAATTTTAAAATTTCAAATAATCAGTAAGAGAATCAGTTAAATTTGCCCGATGCCAATGCCCAAAAAATGGCCGATTCTGCCAATGCCAATGAATCATACACCACTAGTTTTTGTTGATATTCTTCTTTTTTAGGGCCAGGTTCTTTACTGGTAAATATATTATTCAATTTGATGTAATAACATGTTTTACAGATTTAATGACTCACACATGTTGTTTATACCCTTATGTAATCGCGTTTCTTTAAAAATATCATCTTATTTGTTAAACTTTAATACAAAAAATGTCTCATCTTCTAATTTTCTTTACAGAAGAGATAGTATAATGGCTCACAATAAAGAAATTTCATACAAGAATAGGTTGAAAATTATTGTTCTCCAGAAAGAAGGCAACGCTCAAAGACAAATAGCTGCTAAAGCTGGAGTATTATTGTCTACTGTTTCCAAAATACTTTCTCACCACACACAGACTGGGGATGTGAAGAATAAAACAGGTTGAGGATGGAAGCGAAAAACATCTAAAAAGGATGATGAGTATATGATAATGATGAGCAACCGTAATAGAAAGAAGACTGGTGGATGGGGAAGGGGAATGAGGGAATGTGGAGGTTGGTTGTGTAATGTCTATTTTTGGTTCAAATTCACTAGTAGAGTACAGGGTGTCTCAAAAGTCACTATCTATTTTGAAAAATAATGGGAATTACGAAAAACTGGTTTAAGACATGAAAAATATATTTATTTCAAAGTAAGTGCCACAAAGAATTAATGCTATTTATTTATCTGTCTCCACATGGCGACCATCAGTGTCTCTACAGAGCTCAAAGCGATAAGTTGTTTCCCTGAACACACTTTCCAGCATTTGAGGTGTTATTTTCTGAACTGCATCGGTAATACGATTTCGAAGTTCGGCTACATCACTAATTCTTCTACCAGTGTACACCTTAGACTTAATGAAACCCCAGGCGAAAAAATCTAATGGTGTTAAGTCGGGTGAACGTGCTGCCCATGGTTGTGTTCCTCCACGACCAATCCAGCGACCGGGGAAGCGTCTGTCAAGATAATCACGTACAATTATTGCATAATGGCACGGTGCTCCATCCTGCTGAAAAACTACTGTGTCAAG
The DNA here is from genome assembly GCA_023014485.1 of Bathynomus jamesi. Classification (NCBI taxonomy): domain Eukaryota; kingdom Metazoa; phylum Arthropoda; class Malacostraca; order Isopoda; family Cirolanidae; genus Bathynomus; species Bathynomus jamesi. The sequence goes on along the minus strand of JAJOZX010001023.1, from coordinate 981,765 downwards.
AATGCCATCTGTAAGAAGTTGAGGTTCGAGGAATTGTTCAAGCATATCAAGATAATAAACCAATTAACTTTTTTTAAATACACAAATTTGCACCAGAAGTACATATCTTTATGCCAGCATAGCATTTTAAAAAAAAACATCTAATGTCACCGAAATAGATAGTGACGTTTGAGACACCCTGTATATAAAAAGTTGTATTGTGGTAGCTGTTCATATAGACTTGCAGTAATCATAATGGAACCTTATCTATACTAATAATTGTGACGGTCGAACTGCCTACGAACTTTCTTTCTTTGTTTCTTATGGCCGGCCAAACCACTGGCCAGATTTAGATGAGACTCGGGGGATAGGGGTAACTGAGGCCGGGGAAGAAACATAGGCTATGTGACGTTGGCCTCCGAGGTCATCTGAGGTGCTGGAGGCCTCTGTATTTCAGATTGGTTGAAAGATAGTGACATCATAGACACGTCATAAAATGGGCGGAGCTCTATATATATATATATATATATATATATATATATATATATATATATATGCTGCAAATCCACAAGGAAAAATAAAAACGATTCCAAGGCCTTTCGTGTATTCAGAGCTACACCTCGTGTGTAGCTCTAAATACACGAAAGGTCTTAGAATCGTTTTTCTTTTCCTTGTGGGTTTGCAGCATTCATTCATTTCACGTGTTTAATTGTGAAAATTCATCCCATTATATATAAGAACATAGGCTATGTGGCGTCGGCCTCCGAAGTATATATATATATATATATATATATATCGAAACCTACGGTAAAATTATTGAATGCAGGGTTAGGTTAATTGAATGCCCGGTTAGGTCAACTGTACGCCCTTGACGATTGGTTAGGTTAAGTCGTGATATTTTCGTTAAAACTAACGAAAATATCACGACTTAACCTAACCAATCGTCAAGGGCGTACAATTAACCTAACCTGGCATTCAGTTGACCTAACCGGGCATTCAATTACTCTAATTGGGCATATATATATATATATATATATATATATATATATATATCGTTCAACTTCCACCCGGGCAACGCCGGGTCGCTCCGGTAGTTACTGTATAAGACTAGTAAACTACATGGAGTTCAACTCTGTTCATGATCACATCAATTGTTTATCTTTATGAACAGACATTACATTATAATTACTTGTATGTCAGTGACTGCACATTCAGTTGTCCTTTAGATATACAGTTTATGTGTGTTATATGTTGTTGGACTCGGTTGTCCCCCCTCCACCCCACCTTCCCCCCTTGACTATTACTGCGGTGTTTCCACATGTACCGAGTCGTCTGTGAGGCGAGGAACATTACATATGCAGGTAACTGTACATTTTATGGTGGAAAAATGTATAATAGTTTAACAATTGGGAAATGTCTTGTAAAATTTTCTCAAATTTGTCTTTATTTGTGTTCTTTCGACGCCAAACGAATTCCCAAAATGTTTCATCTATTTCAACTGTACAGTTTGGACCTCCGTTTGTCACTGCCTGTTTTAAAATTGTCTCGGCACAAACCTGGTTTTCATTGAATGTTTTAGTATTGTCTCGGCACAAACTTGATAAACGTAAGGAAGTTAGGTTAGGTTAGGTTAGGTTAGGTTGCATTCCATTTCTGCACCATAAAATGTACCTTTCTTAACAAATATATACATTTTCTACCAAGAAATATTATTTTCTTTTGTTTTTTCACAGTGCTTCAAAGCGAAAAGATCCGCTTTCGGCCTATCCAAAGTTCTAGCCGCACCTGATGAAGACCTTAGAATCGGTTGAATTCTTGCGCTTCTAATAAAGCCATTTTTTATCATGGTTTTATTCCCTATCAGCAGTTCACATTAATCGTGCCAAGCTTCCTGAACATAAACAAATCCACTATCGTTTTAATATTGCTTAAAAGTGTGGAGTAATTGAAGAATCACACTTCATATATAGAAAATCCATTATTGTATTAACACTCCACTTTGTAACTTATATATTCTAAAAAATACGTAACGTTACTGTAACCTACATGAAAATAAAGTAATTAAATCTAACTCTATGAAAGTACAGTATATCCTTAGTTAAAAAAAAATTATACGTACGTTTCACTCCCATTTATACTTCAAAAAACTTATACTTTCAAAAAAAAATTTCACTCACCATTGCAAGAAGGAAAACTGCAATTTCACTATCCTTCCTTTAATATATTAAAAATATTTATTACACTGTTACAGTCATTGTCAAAGGAGAGTATGTACTATGAATAACGTGAGGCGAACAACGAACGGAACTGTATAAAATCAGACTGATTCATGACACTACCGAATAAACATTTACGGCTGAAACAATCGTAAATCGATCCAAACAATGATTCAAATTTAACATGCGCCATTTCACTCGATTTCACGGGTGGGGGTCAAGTTGGTTCTTTAATTAGTAGATAGAAATAACAAATTTATTAATAAATCTCGAATTTAAATATATGCTAAATTTACTCGTAGAGTTCTTCTCAACTCTCTCTCTCTCTCTCTCTCTCTCTCTCTCTCTCTCTCTTTATATATATATATAAAATAAATTTCATAATTGAACATTTGAAACTGATCACTGATCACACCCACAAGGAAAAATGAAAAGCGATTCCAAGGTCTTTCGTGTATTTAGCAATACCCCTCATCAGGGAATGAAGGAAGAAGGCAAGAAGTAGAACATATGTATCTGTGCAGCGTAAACAAAATGGTTTGGAGAGCTTATGAAAATATTAACGAATAACGATTTCGAGAAAATGTATTTTAACAAGATATGGTTCATTTTATAAGTCCTCGAGCTGTTATTCAAATTATTTACGAAGTATATGAATACACATTTTAGAAAGTTCTTTTCAATTATGTCTAATTTTTTATTATTAGAATTTTAGATTCTTCCCAATTAATGATACGATTCTATCTTTTAATATGGTTAAACAACGCATTAGAATTATTGATGGTTCTCCAAGCATTTTTATGCTGTTTTATTTTGACATCTAAATATTCTTTCATTTAACCTCTATAAACTGAATCGCATTGTTTACAGTCGATAGAATAGCTACAACCAACTGCATTATCTGGTCTTGTTTTTATTAGGCGGGACTTAATAGTATTTTTATACTTAAAAACTACGTTATCCTTAGGTTAAGGGTATTTTTTAGATCAAACTCCCTGTGAACTATACTGTTATAATACCGTTTTTTAAGCTTTGTTTAAACAATTTTCTCGAAATGGAATAGGATAACAGTTTAAAATCGATGTTTATAATACTGCTCAGAATCTAAAAGTTCAGGGCTAATAATTTTTGATGCTCTGAGAGATCTAGAAGAAAAAATTGTACGTTTTATCGAAGGGCTGTGGTCAGAATAAAGTGAACATACGAGTTATTATTAGTAAGCTGCGAGGGTAGGAAAAGAGTGTAAACAAAGAATTTTTAGTACTTCCCACCACAGATCTTCCGGACTCATCTTTGACTGTGGTCATACCAAAGCCTACTACGGAGTCTTATCATATAGTTTCATTTCACTGATAAATGTTCATACAAAAATTGACTCGCAGCTCCCTCTGAAGTGATGTATACAAAATGCAAATCCCATTGGCGATTTTTCTGGTCAGTCTGATTCATGTAATTTAGGTCGGTGGATGTCGGTCTGAAATGGCTCCTAATTTTGTCTTCTAATTTTGTCCTCATGTTTTCCAAGTGAAATGTAAATGTAAATAAGGTCCAGATAAAAGGAAATCTGGACAGTATAAGTTTCCATTGCTTTCCACAAGATAAATCTTTGGTACTTAGTAAATAGTTGTAGTAAGTTGTAGATTTCATTTTGTATGACACATCATGAATGACATGATAAGACTCTGTACTAGGCTTTGGTCATACCCTGAAAGACAATGTTAACACATGTTCACCCGATTGCAACTGGAGAAAAAAATATTTAATTAGTTTGAACGCAAGTTTAAACCTTCATTATTCTTTCTTTGTCGGTTCTGGAACAGAATCCGATGAGCTCGAATCCGAATCCGAGCCAACGAAAATATACCTCGAACCCTGATTTAGATTTGTTCAGCACTAATAGAAAGAATATTATTCCTGTTTATATATATATATATATATATATATATATATATATCGGACCTTACTGTACTTTTTTACATATATAAACCTTACCCCAATTCGGAAGTATCAAGTATCTCAAAATACGAAAGTAATCTAGAACTTTAACTATTAATTCTGTTAATGAGGTTTTTATCGTCCATTAACTTGATGAGAAATTGGAAGGCATAAATGTAAAACCTTTTCAGTGCCTCCAATTTCCTATATCACTTATGAAACTTTGCGTGTTTTGTTTTCCAGTTATAATGTAGTAATAAAACCTCTTTTATTTAATTCCTAATTTTTTTTTATCTCTCAATTATTCCAAATGGTTTTTCAGTTATGGCACGAAGTCTCAATTAATGTTTTCAGACATGGAAAAAGTATTATTAAGTAAAGCTTATTTTATTATTGTGCTTTCTCTTAATGTTTACTGCTGTTCTGACCATATACAGGGTGTCCCAAAAGTCAGTTTACCGAGGAAAATGTTTTCCACTGATGATTATTCTAAAAATTATGACACAATTTTTTTTTTATACAGCAAAAAGCCAGCATGTCTTCAGGACCTTAAAGACTACATTCGTGAAGAATTCCAGCTCTTAAGCAATGATAAGGAACTATGTAAAGCAATTTGCCGGCCAACCGTTGACAGATACAGATGTGCATCGAACAACATGGACGACATTTTGAACAGTCATTGTAACCCGACTATTCTCATGTTTTGTAAATATGTTTCAGAAATTTTTTTCTTTGTTTTCTTATGTTTTGTAAATATATTTATGAAACAAGTTTGTTTCTTTGTAGTAAACTCACCTTAGGAGAACATTTTCTTCGGTAAACTGACTTTTGGGATACCCTGTATATAGATATACCGGGTGTTTCAAAAGTCCCTCACTAATTTGATTTTCAATTTTCTTTGCAGCTAATCGACCAACGACGTTCATCTTGTGGTAAACTCTTACTCAGTAATTGAGAATGTTTTTGAGTCTACATTTGAAGTTTTGCTCCGTTTTCTTCTGCTACCATGCTGACTCTAGAGCAGAGGTGTAAAATCGCTGCGTGGCAGGAGGTTTTTCAATCTGTGGTCGAAGTGCAGCGACGATTCCGGGCAGTCTACGGACAGCATTATGCACCGGATAGGAACACCATCGTCGCCACCCACCGGAAGTTTATGGAGACCGGATCCGTAAAGGACAAACCACGATCAGGAAGACCTCGAAGTGGGCGGAGTGAGGAGAATGTCGAAACTGTCCGTGAGGCGTTTACTCAGAGTCAAGGAAAGTCCATTCGGCGAGCTGCTGCGGAACTGAACATCAGCGCGACATCTATCCAACGGATTTTGCGGCGTGGTCTCAAGCTGTATCCGTACAAGATCCAGGTGGTTCAGAAGCTGGAACCTCAAGATTACGATTGCCGGGTGGAGATGTGTGAGACACTGCTGCATCACAACGAAAGAGACCCATCGATCCTGGAGCACATGTGGTTCAGCGACGAAGCTCTCTTCCACCTTTCTGGTCGCGTCAATCGGCACAACACCCGCATCTGGGGAACTCACAATCCTGCGGAGATCCGTGAACATGAAAGGGACACGCCGAAATTGGTCGTCTGGTGTGCCATCTCCTCAGCTGGGCTGATTGGTCCGTTCTTCTTCCGGGATCAAGATGGAAATTCCGTGAACGTCAACGGAGACAATTACCTTCGTATGCTTCAGGAGTTCTGCATCCCCCAACTGTCAGCTGTAGCTGACATGCAAGAAGTTATTTTCCAGCAAGACGGTGCCCCTGCTCATTACTCGCGTGAGGTTCGCTCATTTCTGAATAAGCAGTTCCAGGATCGGTGGATTGGTCGCCGTGGTCCCATCGAATGGGCTGCTCGCTCGCCTGATCTTACCCCATGCGACTTCTTTTGTGGGGCTACATTAAGAGCAAAGTGTACGCCACCAAGCCGCGAGTCCTCCCCACACTAGAAGAACGGATCAGGAATGCGTGTGCTTCTGTTACTCCCGAAATGTTGTCCAATGTCGGCCAAGAATGCGTAAAACGGTGGCTCGCTTGTTTCGAAAAAGACGGTGCCCACGTTGAGGTGTACCAGTGACTTTCCAGTAGACTTATGAAGCCAAGTTTGATGCCACCAAAATTCTCATGAATCGTAGACTCAGCAACCAAATTGTCATTTGGTTCCTCTTGTAATTGCTATTTTAATAAAATTTTAAAAATAATGAGGGACTTTTGAAACACCCTTATTTATTTTCTTTCTTTACCCATTATTCTCATTCCTCGCCCCACCTTCCTAAAAATTGTTAAATCTCTTACTTCAAAGTACAAAACATTTCACATAAATAAATCTCAGAAATTTTAACGAGGGAAATTTATTATAAAACTTTTGCACTTACTGCGATATTACTAATATTAATATTATTTAATATAAATATTAAATAGGCTTGACTTCATCCTAAAGAGAAAAGAGGATTTTTATCTTTTTTATTAGAAGGTTCCTTGTTAAGGTGAGCATTTTTTACAATAACATTTCGAATCTCTTACGACTTTATGTTGGTTTGGGTTTGCTTCTTGTTTTAATTTACCTCTAAAATGTTTTGTCAATTTACCCTTAAATATAATTCTTTTGAAATTAAGGGTAGAATTTTGGAAAAAATCGAAAAATTTCGCTATTTTTATTTTTTCACATATTTTCGATTAGCCACCATTCAGGAAACCGGTGATAATTTTTAACCCTTTATTAAATGTAGGAGTGGGTATTATAACCCCCTTTTCCCCTATCATAGGACTCATTTTGTCCTGATACCTCTTCATATGAGAAGACAGTATCTTATATACTTCCTTGCAGGCAAAAAAAAATGTATAGAAAAGGGGACCTCGGGGTCTTCTTAACAATGTTGTTATCACTATTTTCATCTACTATCTCCTAAAATAAAATGGTCAGTTTCTAATTTTTTTCTTATTCGTTTTTCTCAAAATATAAAACTCTGTATTTCAAAATTTTATTACATTTAATAAACCGATTTTCAGATTCAAATAATTTTGTTTGTTTTTAAACACAAAATATTTGTCGACAGTTTTTTATATTTTGTGAAATGAGGAAAAAATGGTTTTTTGAAAATTTAAAAAAAAAAAAAAAAATTTCTAAAGATATTAAAAAAAAACTCTCGTGAGAATTTTGATATTATAGTTCTAAATCTATGGTAAAAATTTGAAATCTCTATGTCAAAATATAAGGGAGGAGTAAGACTCAAAATCCCTACCCAAGATAAGCTTTTTTACCCCAAATTGCTTCCTACTCAAAACCTATTCGGCCAATCGACTTTAAATTTGTGTGTAACCACTATTTATTTTGCTCGACAGCATGTTAAAATTTGAACGCAATCCGATAATTTTTTTCCAAAACCCCAAATTTATACCGTTAAGAGTTTAATGTGAACATATCATACACCATTTCCATTTTTTAAGGAACTTAAAAATGGAAACCCTGGTCTAACTCCCTAAAATAACTTGGTAGGTGAGTAGTATAGCCGCAAAAGGGGAGAGCGCAGGAATGTTGCAGGTTATTATGTAATGTTGCAAAGGGGGTGGGGGTTGTCGCAAAGGGGGAAGGGGGGTTGTTGCGAAGGGGGTTGTTGCAAAGGGGGGTGGGGGTTGCAAAGGGGTGGGGAAAGGGGGGTGGGGGAAAACTTGGAGGCGGCGTTATCCCCCAAGAGAAAGGAGGAGAGGTGTTCACCTGGCAGGAGCCAAGTGCACACTAAGACTTCCAGCCGGGCTGGCGTTGTTTTATAGACTCCTAATCAGCCAGTTGGCGTAAATGGCTTGAGTTGCCAGATACCGCGATACCATTGTATACATTATTATAGACTCCTAATCAGCCAGTTGGCTGGTTGTCAGATACCTCTTTTTAGCAGTATTATTGCATACATTATTATTATATACGCCTAATCAGCCAGTTGGCTGAGTTGCCAGATAGCGCCATGTATTCCATTGTATACACTATTATAGACTCCTAATCAGCCAGTTGGCTGTAAATGGTTGTCAGATACTCTTTTTAGCAGTATTATTGCATACATTATTATTATAGACTCCTAATCAGCCAGTTGGCTGGTTGTCAGATACCTCTTTTTAGCAGTATTATTGCATACATTATTATTATATACGCCTAATCAGCCAGTTGGCTGAGTTGCCAGATAGCTCCATGTATTCCGAAGACAGAGTTGCCAGATACCATTGTATACACTATTATAGACTCCTAATCAGCCAGTTGGCTTAGAAGGCTTAAATATTGCCAGATACCTGTTGTATACAGAATACCGGTAGTAGAAGGCATAACAATAAACAACATTGCATCATTCTTTTTATTATAAATATATAGAAAATAAATATACATTTGAGGAATATGCGTATAACAGAAATATATACACACAATTATGGATATATATATATATAAAATAAAATATACATTTCAAATAAATATACATTTGAGGAATATGCGTATAACAAAAATAATACACACAATTATGGATATATATATATATATAAAATAAAATATACATTTCATATACATTTCAATATGTACATAACAGAAATATATACACATAATTATATATAAAATAAATATACATTTCAAATAAATATACATTTCATATACATTTCAATATGTACATAACAGTACAGGAGAAATATACACACACACACACACACACACACAATTATGGTGATATATAAAATAAAATATACATTTCATATACACTTCAATATGTACATAACCGTACAGGAGAAATATCAAGCAAAATATATATATATATATATATAAACACAAATCAATAGAAATATGCGTATAATCGTCAAGCAAAATATATATATATACAATTCACTTTTTTTTCAAAATACTAAAATCGGTCTTAATCGAGTTTACAATTACATCATTATTGCTCTGCATTACGCAGTCTATGCGGCTTAATAATATTTCACCGCTTAAAGTATAGGGAAACCTGTATTCGATATGAATGGCTTTCATATCGTTCAGTACTATTTTTGTCCCCACTTTACAACCGGTTGGCAAGTCATCTTTAAATACGTCTAGAATACAATCAAAAGCACGCACAAAGAGTTCATCGTTAGCTACATTATTAAACACAAGTTTATAAGAACGCTTTTCCAATCGAGGGTTTATTTCTACCGACTCGAGCTTTTCAATCGTGAACTCTTCACTCAACATAGCGGCAATTGAAATAATCTTCTAAATCGTTACGACAACTGCGCGTTATATAAAGAAATAGTTCTTCAGGGAACGGTGTAGGTGAGCTCAGCCTTGTACCGATCAATTGCTTTGTACCAAAGTTCATGGTATTTCAAAGAGTCTAAACTTTTTAAATAAATATCCAGCACTAGACCATTCTCACCAGTCCTACACTCGGTAAACCCATCGAGCAGAGCAGTGTATGCGTATTCAAGAACTGTATCAAAATAAAGCATATCCGTAACACGCGCGTCTAATATAGGTTTCAGTTTACGGAATCCGACGATTTCAAACATTCTGTCGAGGATGAAACGGTTTCGCGTAGGAATAAGAGCGTTATTATCAGAAGCATTCTTCCACATCAGCCTTATATCAATGCATGGCCGATCGTTATTTATACACAACGTACATACAACGGCGTATGAGGGCGCGTCACTAATCTGCTCTCTTCTTGTTCCTACGTTAGCAGGTATTTTATAACGATCTTCACACCACTTATCAACTATCACAAAGATTCTATTCATCTCCTCGATACTTAAATAAACCCGTTTGTTTGTCGGTCTACATTCCGTTTCCAGTACATAGCTAATGGTACCGGAATTACGCCTGAACACGCGCAACGATTTCGTCACGGACACATCGTACGAGGCGTTGAGAATGCTGCTCAAAGGAAGTTCCATCGTATTCGAGGAGCGCACGTCTACTCGGTTCAAGCTCTGAGATAACTATGAGCCGTGTGAGGCACAGGCAGGAACGGTTCGACGGGCGGCTGACTCGATGATACGTGAATGGGCATGTTCGTACGACTCGAATTGTTGCACATATTTGTTTTTCCGTTTCGTCACTACCAGCCTACGCACTTTGGATAAGAACTAGGCGCTAATCATCTCCACACTCCGGCGCACTATTTGAGAGGAACATATGCTCATATTTTTCCTTTCTACCCATCAAACGATACTCGTCTCTAAAATCTGTTAAAAACTCACGCATGGCACTAGCCACAACCTCACTATGAACCTCATCATGATATACGTTAATATAGTGATAAAAACACCTAAGATTGTCCATGATCACGAGATTCACATTTTCAGACGTAGGGTATGAGTAATCGACATGGTGTAGCATGACGTAATACCGCTTGTCACACCACCCATCCACAAGGCTCATTATCCATACCTGCTGCTTCTCTTCTGCACGCGTTGTTTCTTTTACTTCACGGTGTATGTGAGACTTTATAAAGTTTAGCCCTGCAGCATACTTCAGCACATCGTCTGTGCAACGAAAGCCTTCAACAGTCTCACCAGAACATCCGTAGAGTATTTGTACATCTTGGAACTTCGCACAATCCAATGTGGCTTTAAAAGAGGCATAGGAGGGGGGAATAGGAAGTTTTTCGGTATCCACCACATCCTCAGACTTTACTGAATACGATTTCATAAACGTTGTGCAAGCAATATTAAAGGTAGCCATTTCAATATACGTCTGATCTGAATACACGTCTGATCTCTCGGGCTTACTGCGGTCGACTGACCACGCAGGGACTCCCAGATAGTAGCATGACTCACGCAGTGGGCGGAGCTTAGAACTTTCACCTACACACACACACACACACACACACACACACACACACACAAAGGAGAAAGTGAAACGCTATTTGATTTATTGAGATATTCATATATTTACAAATACGATTTAATAAACGAGATATTCAAGTTATATATATATATATTTACAAATAGATACGATTATATACAAGACGTGTGAGTTAGAAGCATCATTGGTATCCAAAGGGTACGGTATCATAGGTGCCAGGTAACTGGTAACGTTTCCTATAGGTGTTACGGCACACCATCGTACCCCTAAGTTCCTTCACGCCTCCCAGCTTCTGCGCCCGAAAATTGTGGGTGCCTACAATTAGTTGGTGAGGTTGCAAACATACTAGATCCTTCAACGACTCAAAGTTAACAACCTCCCGATTCGCATGGTTGAGCGTAATACCCTTTGCCTTCACGATATATTTCATTTCATCCCCTACCCTGACCCGTACCCCATAAGTCTTAGGTCCTGTTGAGATAAAAGAGTCGGCGTATGCGTCGTCCCCATACTCATCCTTGATCTCATCAGTGAGCTCGCCGAGGAACTCCCCAATAGCGGGCATGTAATCACCCTCCCTCTCTGTGAATATCACGCTATCTGTATCGGCATACAATACTCTCCGCCCAAGAGAATGCAATAGACCCCAAAGTTTTATACGGGCGTAGGCTGTTGTGAAGCTCGCCACAGGTATGTTTGTAACCCTTGAGGTATCTGTGGCAAATTCCGTGTTGTTGTACTTTATTACGTAAGTATTACCTACATTCACGATCTCCATGACCTCTTTATCGGGGGCATTGGCATAATCCCAGACATCGCTATAACTTTGTGCCAAATGAATGTTCCCTCTGCCGGTATTCTGCGCAAATTTTCCCCATAGACTGTTTAGACACAACTTTGCACTAAAGCGCTTGCCAGGATTCTTTACAATTTGGACACGATCAAGTTGTATACCTTCGCGGTCGCGGTAACGTTGAATATAGGCAGACTTTTCATCTTCGGTATCAACTCCTCGCGGATACCCTGATGCTTCAACCTTATCCTTCAAAAAGGCGTTTATATATGGTGTGAAAAGGTTGGGAAGCTTCTGAAACCTCCACACCTCGTGTATCTTCAGTATTCTATAACCATGGCGTACGGCTAGGGCCAGCTCAGGACTTGTATATACGCCTCTGATCTTACGCTGGTGGGGTATATGGTTACATTCGCCGTTATCCTCTTCCGCGCACTTCACGCACAGGGGAAACATGAGCTTGTCGTCGATAACGACAGGTAAGATCGGTATCCATAAATTGCGTGGGGGGAGTACGTCTACGAAAGAGAGCCCAAAGTAATGATCATTCAAATTTTTTGAAAATTCATTGATGGATGGTAGGCTAGGTCCCCAGTTTCTCAGGAGCGCCCACGGGGTACGGATGGCTCTTCATCACGTATGGGTATAAAGAACAGAAATCGTAGTAATGGAGCTTCACGCCCACCGTAGGTGGAAAGTATAGTCTGAATGGATTTGTACGTCCTCCAAACAAGCTATCACCACATTTGAGAGGGTCCAGCACCATTGAACGCTTGATCGTTTTTATTTCCTCACGGTATACATCGTCTGTCTCCATCCGTGCATCATATTCATGCTCCCACAAGACTTTGTGAGTGAACTGTGATCCTATAAGTTGATCGCGGGTGCGGGTCCCTGCAAGACAGTCGGCAGGAGATCTACCGTGGATATCTCCGACGATACCGCACTCAGGGCGGGGGCATCCATGCCACCAGCATCCATTAAAGGAATACACAGTCTTCACACCAGTGACACGGTTTTCACTTAACCCATCAACCCAAAAAACACGTCCATTAATCTTAATGGGTACTTCACCCGTGTTGCGGGCGTGCTTTATGTATACACCTGTTTGTTGCTGCAGGTGTATGAGCCAGTAAATAGCCTTGTGTCCGTAACTGCGGGGGTTGTTTCGGTGAATAATGGCTAAGGTGTCTTTAGGCATGAAGTTATTCTTGAACACCGTAAAACATAATGATGCGATGGTGGTTGCGACTTGCAGTGGATCGCATTTGAAACGGGCTATGTACATACTTCTAAAGGCCTGGAAACATACTCTAAGCACGCGCACATCATTCACGCAATAACGCTCACATTCATCAGCTATATTATAAGGGTTACTTTCATTAAAACTGTCGTAGTATCGATCAAAGTTCTTCACGTTCATCCATGCAGTCAAAATAATGTTTGGGGGGTGGTGGGCCTACGTAGTTTAAAGTCTCGCTGGTGAGGAAAGTGTATGGGAAGTATCCTTTGGAAACTTCAACTGCTACTCCCATCACCTTGGGTAGCTTTGCTAATTTACAAGGTGTGAATAATAAAGTATCTTTAAATTGTACATTGCCTCTTATCTGCATCTGTATTAATTTGTTGCCTCTTTTCAATGGATCACCTGTAAATATCTCAGAGGATTCGTGTTCAAGCAACTCCTTATAAAGGAACTGCGTGTCAAACTTTGCCCCGTTATGGGCAAAAATATACACAGTCATTTTTTTGAACTTGTCGGCTAACTTGACAATATAGGACACAAATAGTTTCACAGGACTATCGCTGACATTCGTTTTAAAAACGTTTGTCCGTTTACCGCATTTGGGGCACTCGTCACATTCGATACCCATACACTCATCACAGATGGTCTGGCTCACAAGTAAATGTGGAATTACCTCTTTGGTTTCAGCGTTCGTATATGTTTCTATATCGTAGTACACAGTTATACAAGGGTTATTTTTAGGCTTAGCATCTTTCATATAACACACATGCTTTACTCCATCCGCCTTATATTCCTCCTGGCATGTAGGACAGTGAATTACGTCGCACTTGTGCTTAAATTTTCCCCAATTATCCATTGTGTGAAACATACCACATTCACAGATTCTCATTTTCCTGCACGTGCCAATTGATTTATGGAGATCAAAGCAGCTATTATTGAAAAATGTGCGTCTACACACATCACAGTCTCTCTTCTCAACTACACGGCTTTCACATTTGGTGCTTTTACACTGCTCACATACCATGTGACATTCTTTACAATGTCTCACTATATCATCCGCAAACTCGAGGCACCCCTTACACAAATCATGATGTCTCCCATATTTTCGACTTTTGTCATAACTCGCGTAAAGCCCCCTTATATTACGGATGGGGAGATACGTTGTCCCTGACAATCCTAAAATAAGTAGGGGCCTTGTACGATCTCTCACACAGCTTTTAAAAACATACACAGTCCCGGCGGCGATCATCCAAACCAAATATAACTATGCGCACATTCATTTCCTGTTCTACCTTTCTCAGCTCTTCAGGACCCATATTACAGTCAAATTCAAGTTCACAGTCTACAGCTAGTTTACGGGCACGCTCAACGATCGTAGGCAGCCAAATTTTTTGAGTCCGTGTATTTTGTACAGTAAACATACGTGCTAAGAGTACTGCTATAAAGCCGCAACCACGATCGACGTTTATATGCCTTCGGTAAATAGTTGGAGAATTGAAGTTAAGAGTGTACGGTATGGCACTATGACCCGCAACACGGAATACACGGTCAATATTTACCGTGAAGTTGTCCATATTGAAGGCTATACTACTTTGGACGGCTTGCATTATACGCCCTAATATATATTCTACATCTTCAGCAGCCAAACGTCTAAACGGTACTATCACCCAATAATCGTCTACATCACCGTCATCTGACCCGAACCCAAAGGACAGACTCGTCCTGACCTCACGCTCGTCGCGATTCTGAAGAGCAAACTCTATAATACGCTCTACAACCCTGCGTATCCCGCGCTCAATTCCATTGCTATACAGGGCTCTAGGGTCGACCCTGACTCTATACCGATTTCTAGTCAAGGCGGGGGTGGGGGCTGCGGCGCGCACTAACTCGAACGTAATAACATCCTCAACAGAACGGGGGGCGGAATTAGGGGTATATTAGGTGCTGCTGATGGGGGCCCTGCTGCGTAGGAGTGTTGGGGATCTATTATTGTAGACTTAACAGAACGGGGGGCGGAATAATGGGGTATATTAGGTGCTGCTGCTGGGGAGGTTGTTGCGTAAGAGGTTGAGGGTTGGGGTCTGCTGCAACAGGTACGTATTTCGGCCGCTTTATACCTGATGTGGGGTTCTCATACCTCCGCTTTGGACGTGCAACCTGTATCGCTGGTGAGGGTTCAGGGGAGGAGATCACAACTACACTGTCATCGTCATCCGTAATGATAGGGTGCTCTACCTCATCGTCGGTTCTGTGGGAGAAGAAATATAAGGATCAGCACTCAAAATTTGTAATATTTTGTAAATGATCCACTTAGGAGTGTGACGTGTTAGAAATGGACTCTGTAGAAAAATTCAGATTCACGAGCCCATCCACATGTATTATATCTGGACCTACAGGATGTGGTAAAAGTGTGTTTATGCTTAAAATCATTAAAGAAAAGGGCGAGATGTTCTCGAAATTTGTGCATAAAGTTATATGGTGCTATTCGACGTATCAATCAGTGTTCAACGAGTACCAAGATGATATTTTGTTCCACAAAGGTGTATATGACGTTAATTCGCTAAAGGGAACTGAACATACAATCATTGTAATTGACGATCTCATGTTGGAGATGGATAAAACGTTTGCCGAGACATTTACAGTATACTCCCACCATCTTAACATAAGCGTGTTCTTCATCAATCAGAATCTATTTTTCAAAAATAGATACATGCGCGATGTGTCGTTAAATACGCAATATCTAGTCTTATTCGCGCAACGTAGAGATGTATCACAAATTGGGGTATTAGCCAATCAAATGTTCCCGAATCAGCGTAAGGAGTTTTTGGAAGTTTATAAAGAAGCTACAAGCACGCGTTACGGATATTTGCTTTGCGACCTTCATCCGCGAAACACGTTTAGAGTGCTTCTGCGAACGAATATATTTCCAAACGAGCCTGAAACGGTTATATTCCAGAATGACAAAGAGACTAAAGAATACCATGAATTAATAAAAATCTATCATCGACTGCCCGGGCAATGCAGCAGATGTTTATTAAAAATATCGACGCCGACTTTTTAAAATGCATCTGTGAAATCTGTCTTAACGTTATAAATTGCAATGTATCAATGAAAACCCATCAGAAGGCTCGCCTACGCCGCTACAAGAACATAATACGTACACTCGCTCGTAAAAGTCAAACTGTAGCGAAGAAAAAAACGAGTTATTGTGCAAACAGGAGGGTCATTTCTCCCCATCTTATTTTCAGTTTTGGGCCCTTTACTGACTAGATTAATATAATGAAGAAAGTGGTAGTGATTCCCCACGAGGTGTACGCTTCACTGCAAAGAGACACGGATCTAGATCCCCGTAAAAGCAGACTTAAAAGAATGGAAAGCGAATTGTTAGCCCTATTAAACAGTGAAAAAACACCTGATGAGAAAAGAATCTTTACCAAGAAGCTCTGCAGAAATTTCTTCCCGAGTAGAAAATTATAAGAGCCCTACGGAGATTCCTGTGGTTATTAGGCACAGCACGGGGGACGATGGCGACATAGGACCTGTACCCGACGACATATCGCGCATGTATCTATTTTTGAAAAATAGATTCTGATTGATGAAGAACACGCTTATGTTAAGATGGTGGGAGTATACTGTAAATGTCTCGGCAAACGTTTTATCCATCTCCAACATGAGATCGTCAATTACAATGATTGTATGTTCAGTTCCCTTTAGCGAATTAACGTCATATACACCTTTGTGGAACAAAATATCATCTTGGTACTCGTTGAACACTGATTGATACGTCGAATAGCACCATATAACTTTATGCACAAATTTCGAGAACATCTCGCCCTTTCTTTAATGATTTTAAGCATAAACACAGTTTTACCACATCCTGTAGGTCCAGATATAATACATGTGGATGGGCTCGTGAATCTGAATTTTTCTACAGAGTCCATTTCTAACACGTCACATCCTAAGTGGATCATTTACAAAATATTACAAATTTTGAGTGCTGATCCTTATATTTCTTCTCCCACAGAACCGACGATGAGGTAGAGCACCCTATCATTACGGATGACGATGACAGTGTAGTTGTGATCTCCTCCCCTGAACCCTCACCAGCGATACAGGTTGCACGTCCAAAGCGGAGGTATGAGAACCCCACATCAGGTATAAAGCGCCGAAATACGTACCTGTTGCAGCAGACCCCCAACCCTCAACCTCTTACGCAACAACCTCCCCAGCAGCAGCACCTAATATACCCCCTTATTCCGCCCCCCGTTCTGTTAAGTCTACAATAATAGATCCCCAACCCTCCTACGCAGCAGGGCCCCCATCAGCAGCACCTAATATACCCCCTAATTCCGCCCCCCGTTCTGTTGAGGATGTTATTACGTTCGAGTTAGTGCGCGCCGCAGCCCCCACCCCGCCTTGACTAGAAATCGGTATAGAGTCAGGGTCGACCTTAGAGCCCTGTATAGCAATGGAATTGAGCGCGGGATACGCAGGGTTGTAGAGCGTATTATAGAGTTTGCTCTTCAGAATCGCGACGAGCGTGAGGTCAGGACGAGTCTGTCCTTTGGGTTCGGGTCAGATGACGGTGATGTAGACGATTATTGGGTGATAGTACCGTTTAGACGTTTGGCTGCTGAAGATGTAGAATATATATTAGGGCGTATAATGCAAGCCGTCCAAAGTAGTATAGCCTTCAATATGGACAACTTCACGGTAAATATTGACCGTGTATTCCGTGTTGCGGGTCATAGTGCCATACCGTACACTCTTAACTTCAATTCTCCAACTATTTACCGAAGGCATATAAACGTCGATCGTGGTTGCGGCTTTATAGCAGTACTCTTAGCACGTATGTTTACTGTACAAAATACACGGACTCAAAAAATTTGGCTGCTACGATCGTTTGAGCGTGCCCGTAAACTAGCTGTAGACTGTGAACTTGAATTTGACTGTAATATGGGTCCTGAAGAGCTGAGAAAGGTAGAACAGGAAATGAATGTGCGCATAGTTATATTTGGTTTGGATGATCGCCGCCGGACTGTGTATGTTTTTAAAAGCTGTGTGAGAGATCGTACAAGGCCCCTACTTATTTTAGGATTGTCAGGGACAACGTATCTCCCATCCGTAATATAAGGGGGCTTTACGCGAGTTATGACAAAAGTCGAAAATATGGGAGACATCATGATTTGTGTAAGGGGTGCCTCGAGTTTGCGGATGATATAGTGAGACATTGTAAAGAATGTCACATGGTATGTGAGCAGTGTAAAAGCACCAAATGTGAAAGCCGTGTAGTTGAGAAGAGAGACTGTGATGTGTGTAGACGCACATTTTTCAATAATAGCTGCTTTGATCTCCATAAATCAATTGGTACGTGCAGGAAAATGAGAATCTGTGAATGTGGTATGTTTCACACAATGGATAATTGGGGAAAATTTAAGCACAAGTGCGACGTAATTCACTGTCCTACATGCCAGGAGGAATATAAGGCGGATGGAGTAAAGCATGTGTGTTTATGAAAGATGCTAAGCCTAAAAATAACCCTTGTATAACTGTGTACTACGATATAGAAACATATACGAACGCTGAAACCAAAGAGGTAATTCCACATTTACTTGTGAGCCAGACCATCTGTGATGAGTGTATGGGTATCGAATGTGACGAGTGCCCCAAATGCGGTAAACGGACAAACGTTTTTAAAACGAATGTCAGCGATAGTCTGTGAAACTATTTGTGTCCTATATTGTCAAGTTAGCCGACAAGTTCAAAAAATGACTGTGTATATTTTTGCCCATAACGGGCAAAGTTTGACACGCAGTTCCTTTATAAGGAGTTGCTTGAACACGAATCCTCTGAGATATTTACAGGTGATCCATTGAAAAGAGGCAACAAATTAATACAGATGCAGATAAGAGGCAATGTACAATTTAAAGATACTTTATTATTCACACCTTGTAAATTAGCAAAGCTACCCAAGGTGATGGGAGTAGCAGCTGAAGTTTGCCAAAGGATACTTCCCATACACTTTCCTCACCAGCGAGACTTTAAACTACGTAGGCCCACCACCCCCCAAACATTATTTTGACTGCATGGATGAACGTGAAGACTTTGATCGATACTACGACAGTTTTAATGAAAGTAACCCTTATAATATAGCTGATGAATGTGAGCGTTATTGCGTGAATGATGTGCGCGTGCTTAGAGTATGTTTCCAGGCCTTTAGAAGTATGTACATAGCCCGTTTCAAATGCGATCCACTGCAAGTCGCAACCACCATCGCATCATTATGTTTTACGGTGTTCAAGAATAACTTCATGCCTAAAGACACCTTAGCCATTATTCACCGAAACAACCCCGCAGTTACGGACACAAGGCTATTTACTGGCTCATACACCTGCAGCAACAAACAGGTGTATACATAAAGCACGCCCGCAACACGGGTGAAGTACCCATTAAGATTAATGGACGTGTTTTTTGGGTTGATGGGTTAAGTGAAAACCGTGTCACTGGTGTGAAGACTGTGTATTCCTTTAATGGATGCTGGTGGCATGGATGCCCCCGCCCTGAGTGCGGTATCGTCGGAGATATCCACGGTAGATCTCCTGCCGACTGTCTTGCGGGACCCGCACCCGCGATCAACTTATAGGATCACAGTTCACTCACAAAGTCTTGTGGGAGCATGAATATGATGCACGGATGGAGACAGACGATGTATACCGTGAGGAAATAAAAACGATCAAGCGTTCAATGGTGCTGGACCCTCTCAAATGTGGTGATAGCTTGTTTGGAGGACGTACAAATCCATTCAGACTATACTTTCCACCTACGGTGGGCGTGAAGCTCCATTACTACGATTTCTGTTCTTTATACCCATACGTGATGAAGAGCCATCCGTACCCCGTGGGCGCTCCTGAGAAACTGGTGGGGCCTAGCATACCATCCATCAATGAATTTTCAAAAATTTGAATGATCATTACTTTGGGCTCTCTTTCGTAGATGTACTCCCCCCGCAATTTATGGATACCGATCTTACCTGTCGTTATCGACGACAAGCTCATGTTTCCCCTGTGCGTGAAGTGCGCGGAAGAGGATAACGGCGAATGTAACCATATACCCACCAGCGTAAGATCAGAGGCGTATATACAAGTCCTGAGCTGCCCTAGCCGTACGCCATGGTTATAGAATACTGAAGATACACGAGGTGTGGAGGTTTCAGAAGCTCCCAACCTTTTCACACCATATATAAACGCCTTTTGAAGGATAAGGTTGAAGCATCAGGGTATCCGCGAGGAGTTGATACCGAAGATGAAAAGTCTGCCTATATTCAACGTTACCGCGACCGCGAAGGTATACAACTTGATCGTGTCCAAATTGTAAAGAATCCTGGCAAGCGCTTTAGTGCAAAGTTGTGTCTAAACAGTATATGGGGAAAATTTGCGCAGAATACCGGCAGAGGGAACATTCATTTGGCACAAAGTTATAGCGATGTCTGGGATTATGCCAATGCCCCCGATAAAGAGGTCATGGAGATCGTGAATGTAGGTAATACTTACGTAATAAAGTACAACAACACGGAATTTGCCACAGATACCTCAAGGGTTACAAACATACCTGTGGCGAGCTTCACAACAGCCTACGCCCGTATAAAACTTTGGGGTCTATTGCATTCTCTTGGGCGGAGAGTATGTATGCCGATACAGATAGCGTGATATTCACAGAGAGGGAGGGTGATTACATGCCCGCTATTGGGGAGTTCCTCGGCGAGCTCACTGATGAGATCAAGGATGAGTATGGGGGACGACGCATACGCCGACTCTTTTATCTCAACAGGACCTAAGACTTATGGGGTACGGGTCAGGGTAGGGGATGAAATGAAATATATCGTGAAGGCAAAGGGTATTACGCTCAACCATGCGAATCGGGAGGTTGTTAACTTTGAGTCGTTGAAGGATCTAGTATGTTTGCAACCTCACCAACTAATTGTAGGCACCCACAATTTTCGGGCGCAGAAGCTGGGAGGCGTGAAGGAACTTAGGGGTACGATGGTGTGCCGTAACACCTATAGGAAACGTTACCAGTTACCTGGCACCTATGATACCGTACCCTTTGGATACCAATGATGCTTCTAACTCACACGTCTTGTATATAATCGTATCTATTTGTAAATATATATATATATAACTTGAATATCTCGTTTATTAAATCGTATTTGTAAATATATGAATATCTCAATAAATCAAATAGCGTTTCACTTTCTCCTTTGTGTGTGGTGTGTGTGTGTGTGTGTGTGTGTGTGTGTAGTGAAAGTTCTAAGCTCCGCCCACTGCGTGAGTCATGCTACTATCTGGGAGTCCCTGCGTGGTCAGTCGACCGCAGTAAGCCCGAGAGATCAGACGTGTATTCAGATCAGACGTATATTGAAATGGCTACCTTTAATATTGCTTGCACAACGTTTATGAAATCGTATTCAGTAAAGTGTGAGGATGTGGTGGATACCGAAAAACTTCCTATTCCCCCCTCCTATGCTCTTTTAAAGCCACATTGGATTGTGCGAAGTTCCAAGATGTACAAATACTCTACGGATGTTCTGGTGAGACTGTTGAAGGCTTTCGTTGCACAGACGATGTGCTGAAGTATGCTGCAGGGCTAAACTTTATAAAGTCTCACATACACCGTGAAGTAAAAGAAACAACGCGTGCCAAGAGAAGCAGCAGGTATGGATAATGAGCCTTGTGGATGGGTGGTGGACAAGCGGTATTACGTCATGCTACACCATGTCGATTACTCATACCTACGTCTGAAAATGTGAATCTCGTGATCATGGACAATCTTAGGTGTTTTTATCACTATATTAAACGTATATCCATGATGAGGTTCATAGTGAGGTTGTGGCTAGTGCCATGCGTGAGTTTTTAACAGATTTTAGAGACGAGTATCGTTTGATGGGTAGAAAGGAAAAATATGAGCATATGTTCCTCTCAAATAGTGCGCCGGAGTGTGGAGATGATTAGCGCCCTAGTTATTACCAAAGTGCGTAGGCTGTAGTGACGAAACGGAAAAACAAATGTGCAACACATTCGAGTCGTACGAACATGCCCATTCACGTATCATCGAGTCAGCCGCCCGTCGAACCGTTTCCTGCCGTGCCTCACACGGCTCATAGTTATCTCAGAGCTTGAACTGAGTAGACGTGCGCTCCTCGAATTACGATGGAAACTTCTTTGAGCAGCATTCTCAACGCCTCGTACGATGTGTCCGTGACGAAATCATTGCGCGTGTTCAGGCGTAATTCCGGTACCAATAGCTATGTACTGGAAACGGAATGTAGACCGACAAACAAACGGGTTTATTTAAGTATCGAGGAGATGAATAGAATCTTTGTGATAGTTGATAAGTGGGTGAAAGATCGTTATAAAAATACCTGCTAACGTAGGTACAAGAAGAGAGCAGATTAGTGACGCGCCCTCATACGGCCGTTGTATGTACGTTGTGTATAAATAACGATCGGCCATGCATTGATATAAGGCTGATGTGGAAGAATGCTTCTGATAATAACGCTCTTATTCCTACGCGAAACGTTTCATTCCTCGACAGAATGTTTGAAATCGTCGGATTCCGTAAACTGAAACCTATATTAGACGCGCGTGTTACGGATATGCTTTATTTGATACAGTTCTTGAATACGCATACACTGCTCTGCTCGATGGGTTTACCGAGGTAGGACTGGTGAGAATGGTCTAGTGCTGGATGTTTATTTAAAAAGTTTAGACTCTTTGAAATACCATGAACTTTGGTACAAAGCAATTGATCGGTACAAGGCTGAGCTCACCTACACCGTCACCCTGAAGAACTATTTCTTTATATAAACGCGCAGTTGTCGTAACGATTTAGAAGATTATTCAATTGCCGCTATGTTGAGTGAAGAGTTCACGATTGAAAAGCCGAGTCGTAGAAATAAACCCTCGATTGAAAAGCGTTCTTATAAACTTGTGTTTAATAATGTAGCTAACGATGAACTCTTTGTGCGTGCTTTTGATTGTATTCTAGACGTATTTAAAGATGACTTGCCAACCGGTTGTAAAGTGGGGACAAAAATAGTACTGAACGATATGAAAGCCATTCATATCGAATACAGGTTTCCCTAGACTTAAGCGGTGAAATATTATTAAGCCGCATAGACTGCGTAATGCAGAGCAATAATGATGTAATTGTAAACTCGATTAAGACCGATTTTAGTATTTTGAAAAAAGTGAATTGTATATATATATTTTGCTTGACGATTATACGCATATTTCTATTGATTTGTGTTTATATATATATATAATATATTTTGCTTGTTTTCTCCTGTACGGTTATTGTACATATTGAAGTGTATATGAATGTATATTTTATTTTATATATCACCATAATTGTGTGTGTGTGTGTGTGTGTATATTTCTCCTGTACTGTTATGTACATATTGAAATGTATATGAAATGTATATTTATTTGAAATGTATATTTATTTTATATATTAATATTGTATATATTTCTGTTATGTACATATTGAAATGTATATGAATGTATATTTTATTTTATATATATATATATATCCATAATTGTGTGTATATATTTCTGTTAACGCATATTCCTCAAATGTATATTTATTTGAAATGTATATTTTATTTTATATATAAATATATCCATAATTGTGTGTATATATTCTGTTATACGCATATTCCTCAAATGTATATTTATTTTCTATATATTTATAATAAAAAGAATGATGCAATGTTGTTTATTGTTATGCCTTCTACTACCGGTATTCTGTATACAACAGGTATCTGGCAATATTTAAGCCTTCTAAGCCAACTGGCTGATTAGGAGTCTATAATAGTGTATACAATGGTATCTGGCAACTCTGTCTTCGGAATACATGGAGCTATCTGGCAACTCAGCCAACTGGCTGATTAGGCGTATATAATAATAATGTATGCAATAATACTGCTAAAAAGAGGTATCTGACAACCAGCCAACTGGCTGATTAGGAGTCTATAATAATAATGTATGCAATAATACTTCTAAAAAGAGATATCTGACAACCATTACAGCCAACTGGCTGATTAGGAGTCTATAATAGTGTATACAATGGAATACATGGCGCTATCTGGCAACTCAGCCAACTGGCTGATTAGGCGTATATAATAATAATGTATGCAATAATACTGCTAAAAAGAGGTATCTGACAACCAGCCAACTGGCTGATTAGGAGTCTATAATAATGTATACAATGGTATCGCGGGTATCTGGCAACTCAAGCCATTTACGCCAACTGGCTGATTAGGAGTCTATAAAACAACGCCAGCCCGGCTGGAAGTCTTAGTGTGCACTTGGCTCCTGCCAGGTGAACACCTCTCCTCCTTTCTCTCCTCCTCCTCCTTTCTCTTGGGGGATAACGCCGCCTCCAAGTTTCCCCCCACCCCCTTTCCCCCCCCCCCTTTGCAACAACCCCCTTTCCCAACAACCCCCTTTGCAACAACCCCCTTTCCCCTTTGCAACAACCCCCTTCCCCCTTGCAACAACCCCACCCCCCTTTGCAACATTACATAATAACCTGCAACATTCCTGCACTCTCCCCTTTTGCGGCTATACTACTTAGGTGAAACCCCAAGTTCTTGACAATAAGTCAACCTGCGATCTAAACCTCGCTCACGCATCACAAACAAACCTCGTCGAGGACGGACTTGCGGTGTGAAATCGATTATACACTAAACATTCACACACCGAATTTTATCATTTAATTGATGAGTAAAATAGCGAATAGCGTAATTAATACCTTTTAACTTAATTACTTTCAATAAGTTTGTATACACACAAAAAGACACATTTTGCTTCGTGCTTCGACGTCATTATGGTTAATTGTTTCCTGGTCAATCCGTTTTTGAAGTAAGCTCTCAGTGTTCAAGGTTAAATGAAATTGTACCATTGCCATTAATATTTGGTTTTTATTTTTATAAAATATAACATCATTATAATAATTATTTTAATTAAATTAATTAAATTAATTACAACTTGGATATTTATGAATTAAAAAATAAATACTATATTCATTCTGCAACCACTGCTATGAAATCACACACACACACACACACACACACACACACACACACACACACACAGAAATAGGTCAAGAGTGAGAAAAGTATTCAGAAAACAAAACAAAATCATGAGTCCTCTAATAATTATAAATGGCTTGATGAGGAGTAGCTAGATCATCTGAAAATACCTAATACATATATTTAATTTTTATTAACTTCACTATTTATATATATATATATATATATATATATATATATATATATATATATATATATATATCACTGCAAAAGAAATTCAAAAAAATTTTTGATTAAGAAGAGTAGTCGTGTTTCTGCTGAAACAAAACATCAGAATTTTTAATAGGTATACGACATCTTTTAGGATGGGGGGGGGGGGGGACGGGGGGGAGGGGGCGGCGAAAGGGGATACCTGTCATAGCATTTAATTTGTGGATGATGAGATATAATGTAATACACGAAAGTACTGGGAATCCTGATTCCGAGCGGATACATCTATTTCTATATATATATATATATAATATATATATATACCTGGGTACATGAGACCAATGTAGTTTAGTCAATACATCTTTATACAAATGAATGGGCGATATAATTTAGGTAGTAATAGTGACGTTTATGACTTGGTATTTTAGGATATCGTAAATCTATTTGGACCTTTTTAAGATGTATATGCACTATCGGCTCCAATAATCGGGATACACAAGGTCACACTTACCTTACGTCACAGTGTATTCCGGCTATTGGAACCGAAGGTACTGTATTTTTAACTCTCATTAAGACCCTCAAAATTCAATTTTGAAAGCACGACAACGCAATGTGTCACTTTGTATTTGAATAACTATATCGAATAAACTGTATACATGAGGTTGTATAATATATAATTTAGGAAATAAGTTCTCCGAAAAATGTAACATTTCAGAGAACGATAACAAATTACGAATTGATAATATTCACTCTGTTTTCCCTTAGCCATTTTTATTCTTTATTAATGACTAATAAATTTTTTAAACAAAACTCAAACAATAGTTACTCATTAGTAATTTTTTTATGATTTTTAAGCATTTCATGTTTCTAGTCGAACATTTTTCCGAAATCGTACATAACATGCACAGTTTACTCAACGAATTCGGTTCCCCTTTTTTTACACGCTTTGGTTTAACAATAAAAATGTAAAAAATGTTGCTTGAATATTAATCTCCCCCCCCCCCCACCTGGCTCCATTAAATTATATTCCTTGAGCATTATTGAAATTACATTTTTATTATTTATAAATGTGCAGCCTTCCTGTCGCAGGTATGCTATATTTATGTACATTTCTGTGCACTGCTGCAGTGTATGCTCAAGAAATTCTTCATGCAACACACATAAAAAGTTATTCAAGTGAATTGCTATACTATCGTCATGCACCAAACAAAGAAAACATTTGCTGTACTTTAATTTTTATTTAATTTTTAATAATAATTTCCTTTATAAATATCAATCGCCAATTATTTTGATCCATTAAATTGTTGCTGTGTGTGTATATATATATATATATATATATATATATATGTGAAAATTATTTCACGAAAGTAGCACGTGAAAAATATTTATGATGAATAAAACCACGAAGAAAAGGAAACAGAATGGTGGTCAAGCGCTTTCGTCTAATGACATCCTCAGGAACACTGAAGTAAATAAAGAGTTCAAGACTATATACAGGTTACATATATATATATATATATATATATATATATATATATATATATATATATATATATATAAATTGTGGGAGGAGCATACAAATTTGTAAGGAAAACTACCAATTTTAGCACTTTGCCTGAATTCAACACAAGATCAAATGGATTCTTTACAACCAATTTTATAGTTAATGCCTGAATGATATATAGGTCACAAAAAATATAAAAAAATATATATAAAAATAAATTGAAAAATGAAAATTGTAAGAGGAGCATACAAATTTATAAGGGAAAACTACCCAAGTTTTAGCACTCTGCCCTTCTTGTCTAAATCCGTTCTGAACGAATTCAACACAAGATCAAATGGATTGTTTACAACCAATTTTATAGATATGGCCTGAATGATATATAGGTCACATATATATATATATATATATATATATATATATAAACTAAATTGAAAAATAAAAATTGTAAGAAAAGCATACAAATTTATAAGGAAACCCTACCAAAGTTTTAGCACTCTTCCCTTCTTGTCTAAATCCGTTCTGAACGAATTCAAAACAACGGGATCGAGTTGAAAAAGACCTTTGCTCATGTTAAAGTTATTTGTAAGTTGGATAATAGCAGACTCAAGAATATTTCTATTAACAATGTTGCTAGAGTGAAACAAAACTGAAGCATTATTCCAATCAATACAGTGGGATCTATATATCATTCAGGCGTTATCTATAAAATTGGTTGTAAACAATCCATTTGAACTTGTGTTGAATTCGTTCAGAACGGATTTAGACAAGAAGGGCAGAGTGCTTAAACTTGGGTAGTTTTCCCTTATAAATTTGTATGCTCCTCTTACAATTTTTATTTTTCAATTTATTTTTATATATATTTTTTTAATATTTTTTGTGACCTATATATCATTCAGGCATTAACTATAAAATTGGTTGTAAACAATCTATTTGATCTTGTGTTGAATTCGGGCAAAGTGCTAAAATTGGTAGTTTTCCTTGCAAATTTGTATGCTCCTCCCACAATTTTTATTTCTATATTTATATATATATATATATATATATATATGTATATTTTTATTTTTTTGTAACCTGTATATAGTCTTGAACTCTTTATTTACTTCAGTGTTCCTGAGGATGTCATTAGACGAAAGCGCTTGAGCACCATTCTGTGTTTCCTTTTCTTCGTGGTTTTATTCATCATAAATATTTTTCACGTGTTACTTTCGTGAAATAATTTTCATATATATATATATATATATTCGTTTCGTCATCTTGAATGTGTAAATTTTAAAAGGAGTTATTTTATGTAGAGTCCGAAATAGAGTTGTAGCTGGCAAATGTGCGATAATGACTGTGACATTCTACTGTTATTAAAAGGAATGTTAAAAAAAAAACTTGCATTTTTTACACACAAGCGAACCACCCTTGATTTGAATGGTTTAACTTCGAAGGGCTTTCCCGAGTTTTTGGAATAAAAATTGACAGCGAGTTCTTTGTTCAACTTTTAACAAACCATTTTTAAACACCCAAAATGTTCGTTATCATCTCTTCTGAAATTGAACTTTTCAGCCCATTGATCTCAGCACATTTGCTTTTTTAGTTGATATTTGACATCTATCAACGGTTCACCATACAAACGTGACGCAAATCTAAGTGCTGCACATTGCACAACTCACTCGCGTTTGCTCTAGTTTGAGTTCCAGTACAAGAAAAACAGATTGCAAGTAAACTGTACTGAAAAAAATTGTCACTTGTGCGCATCCATACTACAGGAATGTAGTTTTTGTGCTCCGAGACGATTTGAGCGTGATCACTGCAAAAAAGAATCGAACTTTTTTTGCGGTCCAGAAGCTTTTGCGGTTTTGAATGTGTAAAATAAATGTAAATTTTTTTAAACACCTCTTCTAGGTTGCGCTGTCAATACTTTATACTTACTTCAAGTATTCTTCTTGATACTACGGGTAATGAACACGTACGCATTTTTAAAAACATTTTGTAAAAGAAAGTTCTGGGGACTTAAGCCCCCTAGAGCTCTCCCCCTTCGCTACACCCATATGTATAGAAATCGAATGTATAGCTATGTGTGTTCTGTCTGTTTTAGAGATCCAAATTACGAAATCTAGATGTATATATAACGAATTATTTATTACTCTTAAGGAGAATCTGTCAGTTATTTGTGACTGGAATAAGTATCAGTAAGTAGGAAGTTATTATCGCTACAGGAAAATCGTAAATCGACGTTCTGAACTATAAAGGTTTAAATGGTCTATTACCGATTACCTAAAGGTTAGTGAGAAATCCCTAACGTATTGTAACAGTTAAAAGCTTATTATTTGATACGCACCTTTATCAACAGATGTTAAGAATTCTCCTGAAAATGCACTCAGTGAAACTCTTGATGTGGAATCTTTGCTGCTTTGTGGAGTGGAATTTGTTGTAGGTCGAGTCGATTTGTCTAATATGGCCGAAGTTGAAGCTATTGTGCCAGTAGATGTGGTGCCTTCGAAACTTTGTGATGGAGATGTTTTTAGTATTTTTGAAGTTTGTGTAGTTGGTGTTGTTTGCGTTGAAGTTGGTGTTGTTTGCATTGAAGTTTGTGTTGTCTGCGTTGAAGTTTGTGTTGTTTGCGTTGAAGTTTGTGTTGTTGAAGTTGTAAATGTTGAGGTGATTGTTGGTGATAATGTCGAAGTAGTTATTGACGGTGATGTAGATGTTGTCGATTGGCCTAGAAAGAGAGTTCAAACGTAAAAATTCTAATATATACAGGGTGTCCATAAAGTCACGCATCATAGGAAAATAAGCAATGTCTATTTATTCAAAGGTGAAGTCGGTTCCATCAAGCCAAATATGTTGAGGAACATTCAAAGAAGCCTGCATTTTCGTTTACAAACATGTTTTGAGATTGTTGGGAATCATTTCGAACAAACACTGTAACTATCTTTATAAATAAATGTACTAGAGGCGCACAATATATTTTGCCCCACCCTTTTTTCTTAGCTAAATAATAGGCCATGGGGTTCAAATGTCTTTTGGGCCGTAAGTTTAAACTTTCTACGCTTCACATAACCTGATTTTTCCAGTTTGAACCTCCCCTCCTTGTATAAAACCGCTTTTAAACGCCCTTGTATAAAACCGGTGGTTAACGCAGTTTCGAAAATGGCGTCTGACAGTGATGTGCATCGTAAACAGAGAGCTGTTATCGAGTTCTTAACCGCAGAGAAGGAAACAGTTGGAAATATTCACAAACGTCTACAAAACGTTTACGGAGATGCTGTTGTTGATCGAAGCACAGTTGGACGCTGGTCTAAACGTGTAAGACCATCGGAGAGGGTGAGAGCCAGCCTCGATGATGAGTCACGCAGCGGTCGCCCGTCATCGGCTGTGACATTTCACACTGTGCAACATGCTAACAGCATCATTCGATCAAATCGGCGCGTTAAATACAAGGAGCTATCACTGGAGCTAGGAATTAGTGAAGGAAGTGTGAATACGATAACAGGAAATGGGGATACTCAAAAGTATGTTCACAGTTTGTTCCTCGCGAACTGATTGAAGATCACAAAGCTCAAAGAAAAGAAATTGCTTCCGAGTCGTTGGTTCGATACGAGACAGAAGGGGATGACTTTCTTTCACGAATTGTGACTAGGGATGAGACTTGGGTACACCACTTTGAACCTGAAACAAAACGCCAATCCATGGAGTGGCATCACGCAGACTCCCCACGCAAGAAAAAGTTCAAAATGGCTCCCTCTGCAGGAAAGGTTATGGCCACCATCTTCTGGGACATGAAAAGGGGTGATTCTGGTGGATATTATTAAGAAAGGACAAACAATCAACTCAGAGGCATATATTGCTATCCTACAGAGATTCCAGAGACGTATAAAGCGAGTTCGATCGGAGAGAAGACTGGAAGACGTCCTTCTTTTGCACGATAACGTAAGATCACACAACAGTTTGCAAACGAGAGAGGCCATCACAAAAATATGCTTGACTGTGTTACCCCACACTCCATACAGCCCGGATCTGGCACCTTCAGACTTCCATTTGTTTGGGCCAATGAAGGATGCTATTCGTGGAAGAAAGTTTCAGAGTGACGATGAGGTTGTTTAGGAGGTTAAGAGGTGCCTCCAGCGGAACCCAGCGGACTTTTACCAACAAAGAATAAAGGCCCTTTTTTTGAGGTGGAGGAAAGCCGTAGAAAAGGATGGAAACCATGTGAAAAAATAAAAACTTGTAAAAAAGGTATGTAACTACTTGTGTACAAAATTTCTGGAGCTTACAAGGAAACTTGGAAAGAAATAAAAAGTGAATTTATGGACACCCTGTATATTATTATTTATATATGTAGGGAAAGATGATAATCTACAGATGTACAGAAGCTAAGGCTAACAAAGACCCTAAGATCCACTCTAAGGTTGGCCCGAGAGAAAGGAAAGAGGAGGGGTTAAAAGAGGAGAATAAGGGGTTAAGTAAGTAGCAAAACCTATCATTCGCGGGTTAACATTCATTCAGAAAAAGAGAAAGACTCCCCATCATCATCCGCCGGCCACTGCCTAGAAGTCGGAAAAATAGTCGAAGAGAATAGGAAAGGGGTGAAAGATGAAAAGAAGTAAAATAAGAACGCTTACAAACCATGCAAACATAGTCTTAACTCACTGTCATACCATGCAAACTGCAGACATGCAAGTAAAGAGAGTTACAGACATGCAAGCAGGGAGAGGATAAGAAAAAAAAAGTAGGTAGAGTATAACAAAAAGTGGGTTAGTTTACTCTACGAGCTACATCTACGTTCGTGTTAGTCTAATTTTTTTTTTAATAATTTTATTGCTGGCATCACACGCTGGCATGTCACAAGCTGGCATTAATCGTCAACAGACTCATCCCCGACCACCACCCCTAGAACTCCTGTTGTTAATTGTTTTTTTATTTTAAACAACGTTAATATTTTTAAAATGCCTATCTAAACGGTTCTTAAACATATTAACGCTGGTAGAGTTCACGACGGGCGCGGGAAGATTATTTCATTTATCATTTACTTTAAACGTAAAAACGTTTTTAGCGATGTTAGTAATGAAACGTCTGCCACGCAAATTAAATCAGTTATTACGAGTATTGCTATTATCGAAAGTGAACAGTTTGTCAAAATTTACGTTATCGATTTTATTAACGATTTTGAAAACTTCAATAAGCTCCCCCCCTTAATCTCCTAGTTCCGAGTGAATGCAAGTCTAACTCTTTAATCCTATCTTCGTAAGACTTGTTGCGCTATGACGGAATTAGTTTCGTGGCGTGACGCTGAACCCTTTCCAACCTATCAATATCCTCACTCAAATATGGCCACCAAAACTGAACGGCATATTCTAAATGAGGCCTGACTAGGGACTTGTAAAAGGGGCAATATAATATTCTTCGATTTAAATTCGAAATTACGCGCTATGAAGCCTAACATCCTATTAGCTTTTGCACAAGATTCCAGGCACTAGTTCCTAATCTTTAAATCCTTAGATACGCGTACGCCTAAATCTACTTCCTCGTCAACGCTCGCTAACTCTCTATCATCCATCGTGTACGTGTAATTATTGTTACGAGAACCTATATGCCAAACTTTACATTTGTCTACGTTAAATTGCATCTGCCACTTATCCGTCCATGATGATGATGATGATGATGATGTCTGTTTGTCTGTCTGTTCGTTTATACACACCTAAATGTTTTGGGTAATCTGCATCGAATTTGGTATACACATTAAGGGGGAACCATGGAACGTTTTAGTAACACCCGCCCCTCCCAGGACCACCACCCCTCAGGATATATTTCGGGGAGCTTTTACTGCGTAAGGCATAGCGGGCATTCTACCATATTATATATATATATATATACACATCCCTTACATCCCCTATATATATACTGTATATAACTATTGTGCGTGTGTGTGTGTATATATATATATATATATATACACGCCCACAGAGTATATATATATATATATATATAAGGGTTCCAAAAAACCTTAGCCCCCCCCCCCCCCCCATTTGCAGCTTACCCTGATTAGCAGAGCATCAGAGGGATTTTTTTTATTGATCTGCTCGCAAATCGTTCCTGAAATATTATTTTAACGTAGAAATAATTTAAACGTGTAATATTTCATCGAAATGGGAAAGCGTTGGAACATCAAATTTTCGAAACCTAACTTAATCTTACTTAACCTAACTTAATTAAGACTAGTATCAAGAAAGTTACACAAATTTAACCTGTTAGGTTAAATTATGTTAATTCGAAAAGTTACTATTCCAACGATTTTTACTTCTGTGGAAATGTTCCTAGCTCTCAAACATACCTAATTTAATGTAAACAAGGTTGACCTAACTTGGTAAGTTAAGATTTCTTCATTTAAGCTTCGACAATCCGGTATGTCGATCCTTTTTCATTTTGAGGAACAGGATAGGGGACAGAATGCTACCTTCAGGCACTCCTCGAGATATGGACCTTTTCTGTGATGTAAGAGCATTCTCTGCTATAAACTGTGTCCTGTTACTCAAGTTTGAGCGGCAACCATCTTGAGGGTAGTATCCTGAAGCCGTAATGTTCGATTTTTTTAAGAGTATATACTAACAGCGTTAGGGCCCCGCAACCCTTGCAATTGCAGGTGGCCTTGAGCCTACGAAGGACCCCACGCGATCGATTGTTGTCAGCAATTTTTCACGTCGGGGGCCCCTTACGCGTCCTTGGTCTGGACTTGTCGAGAAAGGAAATCTCCAGGAAAAAACACTGTTACATGATGATTAAAAAAAATACTGGACAAGATTATTACAAGCTTATTTATATAAGTCAGGTGACGTATTCATTTTCCCCGCCCGGTTTTGAATACCTAGCTTTTCGGGCCCAGATTGAGTGGTCGCCTCAGTGGTGTATTCTCAGTTGAAGATATCTAAAGAGCCAAAACAAACTACCTATTTGCGTTTGTGAATTTGTGTTGGGAGGGGGAGTGTTAACTACAAAAAAAAAATAATTTACGCTATGACAGGGGCCTCCTATGGCGTTTTGCAGGGGGTCCTCAAATGACTAACGCCACACCTGAGAGTAGGTCATGAAGTACTGTGTCAAAGGCTTTAGCTAAATCAAGTGGGATGATTATTGATATATTTTGTAGAACAAAGTGCTACAAAGTTCTAATATAGTGGTTATTGTGTTTTTGGTCGTGTTTTCGTAGAAAGCCAAAATGTTGTTTGTGTATCATTTTGTTTTAATAAAAATTTTATTATTTGATTATACTGTACTCGTATATTGCCCTCCCGCATAGTTTACTTATGGTTGGAAGGAGAGAGCTGGGTTTGTCTGAGGGGGGAAAATTTATTGCCTGATTTGAGAATAGGGTATACTCTAGCTTTTTTAAGGCATTCTAGAAAGATACAGGGTGGGGCACGGGAATCAAGTGTTTTTTGAATAGCTAGTAATGGCCATTAGGAATGGGAGGGGCGTGCGGTAGGTAGCATTCCATTCCTGGGTTCATAGCATTTACTTTAACTAACACTCACCTTTATCTTTCAGGTGCCATCATGGAGCAGTGGACGTTAGAACACCGCATGTTCGCGTATGATCATTTTGTTAGGAGTGGCGAGTCAGTGACAGCAGTTCAGCGTGCGTTTCGCCGCAGATTCAACATTCATCGAAAGACTCTGTTCCCGCTCGTGACACAATCTTACGTTGGGTTAACAATCTTCGAACAGGAGGCTCAATAATGAAAACAAAACCGAAGGGGCCGCAACGCACTGGCGTACTCCAGAGAACGTTGAAAGGGTCAGACAAGCGATGTTGCAAAGCCCAGGCCGCTCTGCTCGGAGACATTCAGCTGCACTCGGAATCAGCAATCGTACTGTTAGACGGATTTTGCATGAAGAATTACATTTTCACCCATACAAGTTAGCGATGGTGCAGGAATTGAATGTAAACGATTGCCCCCAACGACTGAAATTTGCACAGGAAATGCTTGCACTTTATGAGCAGAATGAAAACATGATGGTGGTAATGAGTGATGAAGCCCATTCCACCTTAATGGGGCCGTCAACAATCAAAACTGTCGGTATTGGGCTGCTGAAAATCCGCGACAACTCCATGAAAAACCGCTGCATAGCCCTAAGGTTACAGTTTGGTGCGCGGTGGGAAAGTTTGGCGTCATCGGTCCCTATTTCTTCGAACAAAATGGGGTTACCGTTACCATAACATCTGGGCGTTACATTGAGATGGTGAACACCTTTTTCATCCCTGAGTTACGAAGAAGGCGTATTGCTCGTCGACATTTGTGGTTTCAGCAAGATGGGGCCACGCCACACACCGCCAGAGCGTCAATGGCTGTTCTTCGCCCCCTGTTTCCCAACCATCTCATTTCGAGATTTGGTGACATTGCATGGCCCCCTCGGTCCCCTGACTTGTCCACATGTGACTTCTTTCTATGGGGGTACCTCAAGTCACGTGTCTACGAGGACAAGCCCCGTACATTAGATGCATTGAAGGAAGCGATCCGTCAACAAATCATCCAAATCAACAGAGACCTGCTGGGAAGAGTGGAGGCCAATTTTCGAAACGCCTTCAACAATGCGTCGACGGCCAAGGACATCATATGCCAGATATAATTTTCGGTACATGATTATTATGACATGAAATGCTATGTTCTTACGAATGTTGTTCTACCAATATATTTTCTTTACAAAAATAAATATCATTTTCCTGATTATTCCAAAAACACTTGGTTCCCGTGCCCCACCCTGTACTTTGTTGAATAGAGAAGTTCATGAACTTTGCGAGCTTAGGCGCAATTAAATTCACGAATTCTTTGTAATTGTCTAGGATCTCCTTTTTATTTTCCAAATTAAATTTATAGCAATTTGCCTTTGCTTTGGTTTTGCTTTTGCTTAAAGTTTCGATAGTGAGTGTATATTTCTTTTTAGGAACACGTTAAATCAAAAAGTCTGCATGATAGAAATATGAAAGTATCCACGAAATGAAATATCAGAGTACCTATTTCGATACCTTTTGCCAGTCTAAAGAGATTACTGTCTTTTGTTTTCAATTTTACATTTTTTTGAAATATTTATGTGGCTCAACCGACGCAGCTCTACTTGACTGGGTGGAATCAAAGGCGTTTCGTCTCATCAGTTCCCCACCTCTTACTGACTGTCTTCAATCCTTTTCGCCGCAATGTTGCCTCACTCTCTTTACTATCGCTATTATAACGGACACTGCTCTTCTGAAGTCTCTAACTGCATGCCTCTTCCTTTAAGGAAATCATGCAGTACCAGACTTTCAACACATTCTCACCCCATTTTTGTCCACTCAAACGCAAGGATTAATCGGTATTCTTAGTCTTTTAGTTATTCAACCGGTCAACTCTGAAACAACCGCCCTCAATCCATCTTTGGACCTTTTCCAGTTTGTGTACCGTTTTTCATATAATTTATTTTTGCTTTATAAGGCTAACTAACGAAAATATCATGACCTAACCTAACCAATCGTCAAGGGCGTACAGTTAACCTAACGATTGGTTAGGTTAGGTCGTGATATTTTCGTTAGTTAGCCTTATAAGCCTAACTAAAGAGATTGATATTATCACTCATTTTTTAGCTGAAAAGAAAACGGTACACAAACTGGAAAAGGTCCCCATCTTTTCCCCCTATCTATGACCTACTATCCTTCAAACACAGAGTGTCCAGGCATCTCGAACACTCTGAACCTTGCTTCCAGCTCTCTCCTTCTCTTTCTACGGAGACGGGGGGCACTTTTGCGGGCGTTCGCCTTTGGTTATTCCTTCCTACATAAAAAATAATAGAATTTCTACTGAAAGTACGAAATGAGGTGAAATTTAAATATCGCATTACGATTACTGTTTTCACTTGTTTTCACTTATTCTGTGGTTTTACACAACTAAACTAGGGAAAAGAGTCAGTACATTATATCCCGTCATAAGAAGCAGGTATAATTAACCTACGTAAATAAGGAAGTTCAAATACATCTAAAGTTGCAAAAAATAAAATACATAAACAATCCAACAAGAGGTTTTCTTGAGCACATAAAAATTGACTTATTCTTCATAAAAATTATACGGTTCATACTAGTAGTTTAATATCTGTGACGTTTTTTGATTATTATAAAATTTAATTCTCAAGATCTGATACTTTATGATTTACAAAACAGAAATTTTTGTTAAAAATTAATTCAATATTTGTTTATTTCATGAAATGGACTAAAAACGTTTGAATAAATTGTTTTGAGTTTATGCACTGCATAATAGGCAACAATATGTTCTATGCCATCTTCATACATGCAACTTACAATGCTATTGCTGGATTAAAACTGTCTAACACTCGTATATTCTTATATGTAAGAATATGCTTTCATAGTAATTCTTATTGATTTAGAATCTTCATACCGGAACTGTACCATTCAAACTGGTGATATTCAAAGTAAATTTGGTTTCGATTAAGTATACATCACATTGTACGTACTTGGCATCAATCATTTTCATTTTTGTAACATGAAATCAAGCCCACTTCCAAGTAAATATAATTTTATATGTATTTAACTTAAACCAAATTTATTTTGAAGTAACATAATTTATTTGGTTCAAATTTAGCGTCTTGGACAAAGAATTTTGAACAAAGTAATACTTTTTTCGTCTAAAATCTAAAAACATTTTTTGGATCGCCTGAAGATCAGGACCCACAGCCTCAATTACCAAATAATATCTTTGTTAAAACTAACGAAAATATCACGACTTAACCTAACCAATCGTCAAGGGCGTACAGTTGACTTAACCGGGCATTCAGTTTAATTTATTATTATATTTGGTACTGTAAAGCAAAAAACAAGAATACATGGGGGCCCTGATCTTCAGGTGATCCCATTTTTTGTTTAAATTAAATTAAACGTTTTTTGAGTGTAGTTTCAAAATTTACTTTAGCTCTTATTAAGACTTAAAGGTGCTACTGTAGTATGCGGTCTACCTACGATTCGGCGGTGTACCTTTTAATTATAGCTTCTTATCTTAATATTTTATTATTAGGTTAATTGTACGCCCTTGACGATTGATTAGGTTAAGTCGTGATATTTTCATTAAAACTAACGAAAATATCACGACTTAACCTATAACCAATAATCAAGGGTACTGTAGTATGCGGTCTACCGTTAAGTATGCGGTAGTAGTGTTTAACTTCTTTAATAATTTCTTAATTGTGTAAATTAAAATAATTCCTTTCAATTTATTTTCAATTCCTTTTAAATATTTTGAACGGTAGACCGCATACTACAGTAGAAACTTAACGGTAGACCGCATACTACAGTAGAAACTTAACGGTAGACCGCATACTACAGTAGCACCGTGTCTTTAGCTTCATTTGTACAGAATCGAAAGTTCCTTACAGTCATATTCGCTTTAGCACAAAGGCTTCGAGATTGTTTTCTTATATCCGAGTCATCACTGAAGGAGCTGGTAATAGTTTGACCCAAATACTTAAACTCTTGTACTTCCTCAATTACTCAATATATATACATATATATATATATATATATATATTATATATATATATATATATATATATATACTGTGTATATATATATATATATATAGGGTGAACCAAAAGTAGGTGGACAGTAAATGATAACGTTTATTTTGAGAATACATATTTAATTTTTTTGTATACTATAATACAAAATAAAATTTAAATAAATTTAGTTATAATATTTAATATAATAAAACACAAACACCATAGTTATAATGAACACCATAGTTATAATATAATATAACACAAACCGTATTCAACCTACTGTCCACCTACTTTTGGTTCACCGTGTATATATATTAGAGAGAGAGAGAGAGAGAGAGCGAGATTTGGTTATTTATAACGTAATATGTAAATAGTATTCTTTTTATGATTAGCTTTTACGATAAACAATCAAAAAATAGCCTCCAAACCACTCGCTAAAGAGGGAATTTTTACTCCAGTTTTGGCAAATTTTGTCATTCTGTGCCCTTCCCTCTTTCTTTACACTTGCTCGAGGGAAATAAAATTGTTTGAAGTGATAAATCATACAATACCTTCAGCACATCCTTTTATACATTTGACTTCTTTCTTGGTGTTAAAGGAAACCCATCGTGAATGAGTGCACTGAAGTGTGGTTTGTGTACTATCAGAGATCGTTCCAGTAGTGCAGTACAAAGTCACCTTTACCTTTTCGATGCCCTATAAATAAAAGAAATGAATTTCAAAATCAGTTCTGGAGCGGGTATGACTAAACAGGTATCCTTAAATAAGGTATTTTAGGACTAATTTGTGTCTAATATAATATTTTGTAGAGAGTACACAGAGAAAAATATTTTGTTGACCCAAACAAAAATAAATGTTTCAACACAATATTTGTTTTATTTTTAGATACCCAAATTGTTTTTTCTTGTTACAAAATGAATTTTGTTGATAAGTTGCCTGAGTAAACAGATTCTGTATTTAGATGATCGAGCAAAATCTTCATATGTTTGTTTCAAACAACAAATTATTTGAATTAAATATAAATTATTTTCATTTTCGAATTACCAAAATGTCTAATTTATTTTTAATCAGATTTTTTTGCAGTTAACTATACTATATATTCACTTATGCATATTATATATATATATATATATATATATATATATAAACAAACGTGAAAACATTTTACCCCAACCGGAAACGAATCGTTTTCACTAAGATTATTCAAATAATGCACAGAGTATTTTACCCGTTACGCCATCCTAAGTTACGGGGACGTTTAACAGTTGGATAGTTACAGTTTCGCTTTAGAATTTTATTAAATCGATTTTAGATGAAAAAAAAATTACATTTGCATTTAAAATATTTATATTTAGAAGACAGTAAAGAAATACACTTTTTAAAACTAAAACAGTTAATACTAACCCTTATGATTGGTGCATGGATGCATGTATGGATGTATGGCTTGTCGTTTAGAAATAAAATTCATTAGTGCTTACACAGTAAAAATCTACAGTAACAAAATGAAAAAAGAAAAAAAGCTGTGGTAAGTAATTAAAACAATTATTATATTTTACCATTGTCTAATTTGGATCCAAACAAAAGATGTTGTTTCAGAGATATGATTTTTTCTTTCTTATAACAAAATGAAGCCAACCAAATACATTTAGTAAATGTAAACAAAGCAATTATAATAATTTAACCATTATTTTATTTGGTCTAAACCAAAAGCAGTCAACTAAACCTGTTTTGTTGTTTTCACTAACACACTTTTCTCTACGTAATTTTATTGAGAAAATTTTAAATAAATAAAAATATTGTATTAAACTTTGGTTGGTTGACTGAGTTTACTTTTGATGATCTTCGTCCACTTAAGACCATTGACAAGGTGTAACGCCACCAGTTTGGAAAAATAAGCCCACATTTAAAGGAGACTTGAGGCCAGCCAAATACAATACTGCAACAGGTTTGTCACTACACCCCTCCCGGGGGTCCAAGGCAAGGACTGGGGTAGTCCTTGCCTGGGTTTGTATTAAACTTAATTATACTACTTCGTTCTGCAAATCTAAGTTTTGTTTTGTCCGAAGTGACATGTAAGGATGAAATTTAAGCTTACTTTGAGTACTCCATTCTCGATAGCTGCGTCAGATACAGGGACGGAAGACAACAGAGACGGAGGAATCAGAGACTGTGAAGTCAGATTTAAGAGGCAGGATGCTTCTTCAGTACTGAATGTAGTATAGTCTTCTTGTGACGTTGCATTGTCATCAACAGCACCAGTTACTGAATATTTTGAAAGAGAAGTGAGAGAAACGCAAAAAGTTGAGTCACATTTCAATCAACAAAATATCGAAATTTTAAAATTTAAAGTCAGGTACTGAAATGGAAAATAGATATATACTGTATATTATGTAAAAACTTAATAGTATTTATTTATGCCTGTACTTGCATAAAACGTTATATATATATATATATATATATATATATATATATATATATATATATATATATATATATCTTAT
The DNA here is from genome assembly GCA_023014485.1 of Bathynomus jamesi. NCBI lineage: Eukaryota > Metazoa > Arthropoda > Malacostraca > Isopoda > Cirolanidae > Bathynomus > Bathynomus jamesi. Next base: position 940,955 of record JAJOZX010001023.1, on the reverse strand, counting down.
ACCCTATCTCCATCGCGCGGATGCGTCCCTATAGCCTGCGTGATCAAGCGAAGTACGATGGAGATTGGTCAGTATTAAATGTACAACTGTGTGTATATGTATATATATATATATATATATATATATATATATATATATGTGTGTGTGTGTGTAATAAAAAATTTGTCCGTTTATCCCCTTCTGACACCAGTTTGTAATATAAAGTTGTCCGTTGTCAGGGGAGACGGACCCTTATTACAAAGTGTTTTTTCTCGAAGGTCACTGTAAATGCTCGATGAGTAAATTGAAGTTATAATAAATCTTTCTTTAAGTTAGTGACCCTCTGCGTGAATTCTTTATCTTCCGCTTACTTCTGTACCCCCGATTTTAGTGTGTATTTGATAATGAAATGGTTTGTTTGAATAGCTTTTAATCAATAAATTTAAGTCACATTTGGCTACAAGTTCAGTCTCAAATTCGAAATATAGTACGGTCAAGTTCAGGTTTTTTCTTAAACTAGTCTTAACATTAATTAAATAATTTAAGTTCTATCGTTGCCCATCCACTACATCCCTCGCAGTAGTTTAGGTTAACGGCTCTCAATATTTCCTCATAAACTCAAAATCTCAATATTCTCTCAAACTCAGTATCTCGAACTCAAATCTCGAATCTCACTCAAATAACTCTCAAATTTAGTTTTTAACGAGCAAACCCTCTCAAAGCCCTACTCGGAGAATTACCAGAGCGCCACCTGGCCTTTCACTCATTCCCGACGAAGCGCCAGATATCTTCTAACGTCAGGTGCGCCGAGGCGAGCCCAATCAACGGAGACTGATTGGTGGGGGAGAGCGCAACTTAGGGGTTTGCCTCCTGTTAATGCGCTGTTCAAGCATTTAAGAACAAAGAAAGAAGTGGGGGGGGGAGCGTCGCACGAGTCGATGAGACACTCGAGGTTTATCTCAAGGGCTGTTTTAAATATTGAAGATAAAACATGGGGTATCATGGGGAATCAAGTGGATTGTGTATAACAAATTCGTTCCTTCCAAAAAAAAAAGAAAACAAAAAAAGTATCGAGTCCCTGAGGGAACTTGAGGCCGAACGAAGTAAACTTCTATAGTCCGTGAATACGGAAAGATAAATACTCCGTGAACTGAACAGAAACGATTCGTAGTGGAGAGGCAATTCTCAAAACACGAATTTAGTTTACTTAGGTCTATCCAGATACGTTAGAACTCGTAGTTACAATGAAAATATTGGAAATTCAATCGAACATTAACCTAGTCAAACTTGCTTACTATTTATAAATAAATTTAAAGTTGTCAAATCAATAAGCTAAAAATTAAATTTACATAATAAATACTGTGTTAAACAACATATGCGGATTTATTCTGAAATTTCATTCATAGAATAAATACCGTGAGTACTGAAAGTATGCATCTTAAATATATGCGGAACAAGGGTTGAAAATGTTTGTTTACTCACCACATAACCAATATATAATCAAGGAAAGGGTAGGTTTAAGAAGAGAAATACATAGCAAGAAGATCACATTATACGGGGAAATTTTAATTTCTGAATGCCTTATAAGGGCAACGCCTTTCCCTAAATTAAATAAGATGTGGAAACGGATCAGCCTTCAATATAGTGTCATTTTCATTTATGTTAACATCATGAAAAATGTCTACGGTTTAGGACGACTAATTCTTGTAACTTGGGGTGGAAAGTGCTTTCTTTAGGAGGAATAATTCGTACGACGAGTCGCCTAACGACTCTTATAGTTTTCCAAAGGGATGACAAATTAAATTTCATAAATCTCATAAAGTTCATAAATTTTATAAGTAAAACTGGAAAAACTTTTTTTTCTTTTTTCTATACTAAAATTTGCGTACTCAACCGAAAGACGAAAGCCTACATTACGAGGGCCTACTTTATTAGTTAACTGAATGAAATTATATGAATTTATGTTTTGCAGTATAATTTAGTTATCAGGTACGGTCAGCAATTATTTCGAATGTAAGCTTTACCCGCATCGTCAGCGTAATAACAAGTTGGTCAGCATCTGATCTCTATTTACAGAAAGTTGCTTTCGAAAGACTCGCAATCTCGTTTATGACACAAAATGATGATATGATGGTTTTATAAATTAATATGCTTTTAAAATAAATAAAGGAAAGCGATATAGCAGGGAGAAAATTTGAAATACACAGACGAAGAAATTTATAAGTCGCACAACGAGAGGTCATTTCAGTAAGGCTCGTAAATCGAACACTAATTCGTTAAGCACTAATCACTGAAGGAAAATATTACGTATTTAATTAAATTAAACACTTATCACTAATTGTCAGTTAGTTACGCACTAACTACCGAATGAAGTTATTACTTTAGCAATTCAATTCTACCATGTAAATTTAATTCAATAAATTAAACTACCTTCATTCGGTCGTTTTTTCGTAAGTATTAAAAATGGGGAAAAACACAAAGGGGCCAGATGGGAGAAATGGTTTAAGTCTTAATTACGGGAATGCCCATTTCCTCGTAGCCAACGTTAGGTGCTGATTCTGGCGTGCGATATGACTGAATTGCCGAGGACAATCTTCCGACGAAACTTGGGCTCGTCGGTGTAAAGCGAAATTCATGAGGGGGGCTTCTTGGGGCGTCGGTGATCTGGTCATCGGAATTTCTTCCGGGGAACCCGATGCCGGGATTTCAAACCTGGCAGTTGGTACCGGTGGAGGTACCAACTGCCAGGTTTGAAATCGGCGGCGACAGCATCTCTTTCAGGTCGCAATTCCGATGACGGCGATTCCCAATACGAAACCAAGGGTGAGAGTGGAGTAGGAGACGAAGGAGGTCGTTCCTTCGTCTGACTTCTTGAGGGTGACTCGTCGGAGGTATCGAGTCACATCCAGGAGGTCTATTTCTCGTGACAAGGAAGCGTTGTAGTGGTGTAAGGCTTCTTTCGTAAACGAGGAGTTTACTATGTAAGTGATCTCGAAATCGCGGGGCGGTTCAGGATCAGTAGGTTTCGAAAGTCGCGCTTCAGACTGAGACGTGCGCTGAAAGTGTACGTGAGGCCTTGCCGAATTAGGGAGCCCATTGGTTGGAAAAGGACTCCGTGATTTGAGAAGGTTAACGTGTATAACGCATAAGGTTAAGAGGATGGGATGATGATTAATTCAGGAGCAATTTCGTTAAGACAAAATAAAAATATTTTATATGAGCAATGATAAACAAGAAAATTTCTTCTCTCGAAATCTTAATGAATTCTTTTTTATAAATTTTCCACTTGATTCCCTTAAACTCAAGGAATTTAAAGAGAGTTGATTCGGACGCGTGAAACATGCTATCTAGGCATTCACGCTAACCTCTTACTCATTAAACTCTGAGTCAGACGCCACGATATTAGAACGTGAAATATTTTATGAACGATATGCAGTAAATAATGTATGCTATATGAAAAAGAAAATATAAAACACGTATAGTTATATGAACATTTTTAACTCGAAACCGGAATCATGCCTTTCAGTCAACTTTCGGAGGGGGGGAGATTAATTTGATTTTATATTAAGTGGTAAAAGATTTGTTTAAAGGAAAGAACATTTTTCTTTATTGTCCCGGGAAGAGTTTAACCCATTTGTTCCCTTTGGTTTAATTAGTGTGCGTGTCTTGTTTACTCGTTCGATCGCCTTCTAAACGTTAGCCGATAAGTTCATCTTCTAGACCAGCAATCAGGACCTTTAAATGAGTTCTGGTGGTTGACCTGCGTGCGACCGCAAACTATCCGTTTCCTCGTAACGGCTACGGAAACGGTGCGGTTCATTGGTTCTCTCTTTTTTTCTTTTCGTTTCGTCACTATAATTGCGTTTATTTTTCTGGCGTCCGTAATTCATCTTGTTTGTTTCTTCTTCTTCGGTCGCAATTTCGGTCTCGTTTAATTTTCTCTTCTTTTGTCTAATATTGTCCTTAAGAGGGTTTTTAATCTCCTCCTTTTTCGGGTCTAATTTAGGATTTATTACAAATTCTTGTACTTCCCTTCTTTCCGGCTCTGCAGATTAGGGGTTAACGAGAATTCGCTCATCATTTCCATGTTATAAATTTCCTCTGAAATTTCATCTTCAGACCATTTACGCTTATGGTTCATGACTTGATTGATCTCTTTTTCACTCACTTCTTTCTTGGGTTCTTCGCCGTTGGAAGAGCATTCGTTTGGGCGCTACAGGGTTTTTTCCTTCGCAATCGCAGTATCGTAAAACTTCTCCCGCCAGCTTTGTCCTTTCTCCCGTAACTTTAACTCTATCGTTGGCGGATTCATTTCGCACGATAACGGATACATTCCTTTCTTCGTTCACGCAAACTAGTTGCGGTTCTACCCTTAGGTTTAAAGGGGTTTCTCTCGCCTCTACGATTAGAGTGGATCCCTCCTTCAACGGGAAGGAGTCCGTACTTCTAAAATTGCTCCAGCTAAAGGGGCAATGGAAGTGGACCCTCGTACTAATGGGAGAGGGAGGTTGTTTACTTCTTTTCTCTCCGCTTTTGGTCTTCTTGGTTTGGGGCTCCCATCAATTTCGTACTCAAGGGGATTTGTATCATTTATGTAAGCCACAAACCCCGTGCCTTTACCTGCAATATGTATGAGGTTTACTCGGATGAAATCCGCCCCTAAAATAAAGTTTAATCCTCAGGCAATTCTTTAACGAGCAACGCAGTAAGATCATATTTCTCGCGCTCAATGCCTATTTTGTTTCTATTTGTCCCATGGTGGTTAGGACTTCGTCATTTACCGCCTTACGGCTATGACTCGTAATTTCGACTTGGGGTCGAAATTCAACAGTGTCAATTGACCCTTCCTTGTTAAACAGACATCGGCCCCTTCTCAAAAGTTCAAGGGACATCATGGGACCGTTTCATTCATTATTTGTTGCTCTGCATTCTCTCTCACGCAACTTTCGTTTATTTTTACCCTGGTCGATTCCCAGGGGCAATCATTCGAGGGAGCTACTTCTTTATGTCTCTTTCGCTGAATTCCATCATTTCCTGTATAGCCAATCCACCGCGTCCATTATCACGATATTTTCCTCGCTCGTTTTTAATTCATTTTCGCAATTTACATTTTTGTTCGTCGGATTCAAACTACTTCCTCCCACAATATAAACACGAGTCATTCTTCGTCACGTTATGTCTCATATTCACGTCACATGAACACATAATATATACTCCATTTACCCATTGTGCTTCCGTTGGGGATCAATTTCCCTTCGGTTTTTCGTGTTCTCATCTATCACACTATCATCATCGAGCTCTCAGTTTTAATTCTTGCATTCCTTCCATTTCTTTCTCGCTTAATTCGAACATTCATACATTCTCTTACACTCCGTTATTGTTTTCACCGCGTCTGTGTCCTCCGACTGAGTCTTACCTCAAAGTCAAGGTCACTTTCTCTTTCCTCGCACTCGTTTTGAGGTCTGCCTAATGCAGACTCCCTCAAGGTCAAATTCTGCAGACACACTCCGTCCTCTCGCACCGTATATGCACTTTCAATATCGCTCGTTTCATAAACATTTAGACACTCCTCTTTCGTATCATTATTGAAGCTGCGTCTTTCATTCCTTTCATACATTTCATTCATCTCTTTCGCTTCCTTATTTGTGAGATTTTTTTCTCTTTCATCCCATTCGTTCACTTTCACTTTCTCACCTTTATCTCTCTGTCCCGGTCCCTGCCTTTGTCTTTTCTCCTTACCAATATCGACTTCAATTCAGTCTTTTTGTCTTGTGTTTACCTCTTCCTCCTCCTTAATGACACTCGACGGGAGTGTCCCTTTCGTTTGATGGTCATTTCTTCGGGGCCTCGGAGAATTATCTCGCCCGTTTTCCCATTCTTTTTCGGGGCGTCTTCCGCGGTTGGTTTCCCTCTCCTGGTCGTATCTCCGATGGGGTGACGGACTTCGGTCCGTTCTTCTGTCGGGATACCTGCCTCCATTCCTGTTGGGGGAGGGGTAACCTCCTTTTCTTCTGTCATAAGGGGAGTAGTCTCTGTCGTAAGGGGAATAGTCCCTTCTTCTTCGTTGTTCATAGGGCGACGGAGAGCGGTACCGATTCTCGTACCTGTTGTCGTATCGGTAGTTCCCACTGCTACCTCGGTTTCTCTCATACGGAGAGAAATTTCGTCTCCGCGAAGATTCGGAAGGGGAGGAGTACCTACTTCCTCTTTTTTCGTATGTATCTCCTCTTCGATCGTAATCTTCGTACCGTCGGCCTCCTCTTGGGGTCCATTCCCTCCGACGATCTCCTTCATACTCTCGCTTATAGCTATCATCTCTTTCATACACCCTTTCACTCTCCCGGGGCTTATTTATTTCTAACTTCAGTGCTTTCATACCCTCGATGAAGGGGCATAGAATAGCTTTGTGGCCCCTCTCTCCACACGTATAACATTGGATGTTGTTAAACCAGGCATAGTTGGACGAGGATTTGGGGGCATTACCGGTGTTATCTGGGACCATATTTACGTGGTGATCAGGGAAACCTACGTTGGGGGGAAAAAAGGGGGGATACATTTGATAAAAGGGTGAAGCATAGGGATGGGGGGGTTTGGACAGGGGGCGGTTGTCTGCAAGGTGTCGGAATTGATGTTGGGTGTTGGTAGGTGTTTTGGGCTGGCATTTGGTATTGGTAAGGGGTTGGGACTGGCATGGACCCCGCAGGAGCACCTCTTAAGGCGTCCTGTGTATTATTATCGGCTGTAATGCCCAAATGGGGTGCTACCGGCTCCGTGACGATGCATTCGTCGCACCGGATTCGCTTTATTTTCTTATTTATCGGTTCAGTCATATCGTCATATTTTTTCCACAATTTCCGCGGAATGGCATTCAGAATAACTTTATTAAGGATAAAATCAACGTCTATCCTCGCCCCGTCTTCTCCCGCGTCTTCCTTCAGAGACTCGGCTTCTTGTTGTATTCTGTACGTAAAGGACCCAAATGATTCGTCTTCCATTCTCCCCTCTCTTTCTAGGCACATCAGTCTATTCAAAATCTCGTCTTTTCTGTTCATGCCATATAAGTCGGCACCCCCCTCTAAGAACTGCTTCCACGTTCTCGCTTTCTTTTGGAAACCCACGAAAATCCGTCTTGCGGGTAGGACGGAGCATCTTATTGCTACCTCGATCCGCATCCTATCACTTCTTGGCTCTCCTGCCGATATTAATCTAGAAATCTCGGCGGCGAAGTCGGGAAATGACACATATCTCCTACCGCCACCGTGTGCGGTCGAAATTAAGTACTCCGCATACGATCCACAGAACACTGGGCAGATTTCTGCAGCTATCTTAAGTTTTTTCTCCTCCTCAACGGAAAAAGAATCGTCACTACCACTTAAAACATCACGCAACGAAAACACGTTCGATCTATTTTGCAAGGATCGCTCATTTAAAAGGTCACGATACCCTCTTTCGGGCACGGTATTACGGTGGGCTCTCCTGGGTAAAGTGGGGGTAGGAGAAGGTGGGGGAGAGGGCGTTTCGGCCCGAGTCCCGGCTCCTTCTCGACTGAGGGGCATGTTCTCTAATGATATTGGCCAAAACTCGACCGAATTTGAATCTCTAAAATTTGTTACAAATGGGTTTGGATCCGGATTTTTCTCAAACTCGAGTCTAGGGGAACCGATTGGAAGGAAAGGTGCTCTATTTATATCAAAATTTGGGGGAAAGAAATAAAGGTTTGATGGGATTAATTTAGGGGAACTGCTCGCTGTCGGGAAGCTCTCCACTCGTCCTCTAAAACCTCTCGCAACACAAGATGGGTCGCTTACCTCTCTTTCCGCGTTGGTGGGAAAGTTTACTCCTCCTGTGGCTTGGTGTCCAGTAGCAAGTTGCGATGTCGACTCGGCCTGAGCAGCAGCAGCCCACGCAGCGGTTCTCGATCGGGTGACCCTCAAGTTGTCGTTCGTCGCCGTCTGTTGCGAGCTGGTAGCCCTTATATACACACTTGGACAAAGCTGGGCACTTGCGTTTTTTTTTGCGGTACTGCGGTACTGCGGTACTACCGCACTACCAAACCGGTACCGCATAACGCAGTACCGCAAAAAATGCGGTAGCGGTACTGCTGTACTTTCAGCGATCCTTTGCGGTACTGCGTTATGCGGTACCGGTTTGGTAGTGCGGTAGTACCGCAGTACCGCAAAAAAAAACGCAAGTGCCCAGCTTTGCACTTGGAGAGCACTTTTTTCACTTTTTTTCACTTAGGTTTTTTTTGGGGGGTGGGGGGTATCAGAAAAGGAAGATCCCACTTCTGACACCAGTTGTAATAAAAAATTTGTCCGTTTATCCCCTTCTTCTGACACCAGTTTGTAATAAAAAGTTGTCCGTTGTCAGGGGAGACGGACCCTTATTACAAAGTGTTTTTTCTCGGAGGTCACTGTAAATGCTCGATGAGTAAATTGAAGTTATAATAAATCTTTCTTTAAGTTAGTGACCCTCTGCGTGAATTCTTTATCCTCCGCTTACTTCTGTACCCCCGATTTTAGTGTGTATTTGATAATGAAATGGTTTGTTTGAATAGCTTTTAATCAAAAAATTTAAGTCACATTTGGCTACAAGTTCAGTCTCAAATTCGAAATATAGTACGGTCAAGTTCAGGTTTTTTCTTAAACTAGTCTTAACATTAATTAAATAATTTAAGTTCTATCGTTGCCCATCCACTACATCCCTCGCAGTAGTTTAGGTTAACGGCTCTCAATATTTTCTCATAAACTCAAAATCTCAATATTCTCTCAAACTCAATATCTCGAACTCAAATCTCGAATCTCACTCAATAACTCTCAAATTTAGTTTTTAACGAGCAAACCCTCTCAAAGCTCTACTCGGAGAATTACCAGAGCGCCACCCGGCCTTTCATTCATTCCCGACGAAGCGCCAGATATCTTCTAACGTCAGAATCCAAGGTGCGCCGAGGCGAGCCCAATTAACGGAGCCTGATTGGTGGGGGAGAGTGCAACTTAGGGGTTTGCCTCCTGTTAATGCGCTGTTCAAGCATTTAAGAACAAAGAAAAAAGGGGGGGAGCGTCGCACGAGTCGATGAGGACACTCGAGGTTTATCTCAAGGGCTGTTTTAAATATTGAAGATAAAACATGGGGTATCATGGGGAATCAAGTGGCTTGTGTATAACATATATATATAATATATATATATATATATATATATATATATATATATATATATATATGAAAATGAAGATGACAAGGTTTATTGGCAGACTATATAGTCCATATGACAAATATTATTAATACAATGACAGTTCATATACTAAGGATAGAAATATATACAATTGATTAGAAATAATACTGTAATGTCGAAGTTAAGTGGAGCTACAGACAGACGTTTTCGTACCAAGAAGTCCATAGCTTAGAGGATAAATGGCAGGACTCATGGATAGCTTGGATGATCGGGTTGGTTGATTTTTCAATTCTTTGCATTAGACTGTATTGAGCACGTCTTGTTACCTCCGGGAAGCTCGGGACATTGCGGGTAGCAAACACTTGCGAAGCTGAGCATCTCGAGGGTAATTTATGTAAGAGTCTAAAAGACCTGTTGTACAGCAAATTTAGGGTTCTGCCAGAACCTTTTTTATAATTCACCCAGAGTTGCTGTCCGTATATATTATTGCAGAAAGTACGAAAGAGAGTGTCTTTAGCTTCATTTGTACAGAATCGAAAGTTCCTTATAGTCATATTCGCTTTAGCGCAAAGGCTTCGAGATTGTTTTCTTATATCCGAGTCATCACTCAAGGATCTGGTAATAGTTTGATCCAAATACTTAAACTCTTGTACTTCCTCAATTACTCAATATATATATATATATATATATATATATATATATATATATATATATATATATATATATATATATGAGAGAGAGAGAGAGCGAGATTTGGTTATTTATAACGTAATATGTAAATAGTATTCTTTTTATGATTAGCTTTTACGATAAACAATCAAAAAATAGCCTCCAAACCACTCGCTAAAGAGGAAATTTTTACTCCAGTTTTGGCAAATTTTGTCATTCTGTGCCCTTCACTCTTTCTTTACACTTGTTCGAGGGAAATAAAATTGTTTGAAGTGATAAATCATACAATACCTTCAGCACATCCTTTTATACATTTGACTTCTTTCTTGGTGTTAAAGGAAACCCATCGTGACTGAGTGCACTGAAGCGTGGTTTGTGTACTATCAGAGATCGTTCCAGTAGTGCAGTACAAAGTCACCTTTACCTTTTCGATGCCCTATAAATAAAAGAAATGAGTTTCAAAATCAGTTCTGGAGCGGGTATGACTAAACAGGTATCCTTAAATAAGGTATTTTAGAACTAATTTGTGTCTAATATAATATTTTGTAGAGTACATAGAGAAAAATATTTTGTTGACCCAAACAAAAATAAATATTTCAACACAATGTTTGTTTTATTTTTAGATACCCAAATTGTTTTTTCTTGTTAAAAAATGAATTTTGTTGATAAGTTGCTGCAGTAAACAGATTCTGTATTTAGATGATCGAGCAAAATCTTCATATGTTTGTTTCAAAGAACAAATTGTTTGAATTAAATATAAATTATTTTCATTTTCGAATTACCAAAATGTCTAATTTATTTTTAATCAGAATTTTTTGCAGTTAACTATACTATATATTCACTTATGCATATTATATATATTATATATATATATATCTAAACAAACGTGAAAACATTTTACCCCAACCGGAAACGAATCGTTTTCACTAAGATTATTCACATAATGCACAGAGTATTTTGCCCGTTACGCCATCCTAAGTTACGGGAACGTTTAACAGTTGGATAGTTACAGTTTCGCTTTAGAATTTTATTAAATCGATTTTAGATGAAAATAAATTATATTTGCATTTAAAATATTTATATTTAGAAGAAAGTAAAGAAATATACTTTTTAAAACTAAAACAGTTAATACTAACCCTTATGATTGGCTGCATGGATGCATGTATGGATGTATGGCTTGTCGTTTAGAAATAAAATTCATTAGTGCTTACACAGTAAAAATCTACAGTAACAAAATGAAAAAAAAAAAAAAAGCTGTGGTAAGTAATTAAAACAATTATTATATTTTAACCATTGTCTAATTTGATCTAAACAAAAGGTGGTTAACTGAACCTGGCTTGTTGTTTCAGAGATATGATTTTTTTCTTTCTTATAACAAAATGAAGCCAACCAAATACATTTAGCAAATGTAAACAAAGCAATTATAATAATTTAACCATTATTTTATTTGGTCTAAACCAAAAGCAGTCAACTAAACCTGTTTTGTTGTTTTCACTAACACACTTTTCTCTACGTAATTTTATTGAGAATATTTTAAATAAATAAAAATATTGTATTAAACTTTGGTTGGTTGACTGAGTTTACTTTTGACGATCTTCGTCCACTTAAGACCATTGACAAGGTGTAACGCCACCAGTTTGGAAAAATAAGCTCACATTTAAAGGAGACTTGAGGCCAGCCAAATACAATACTGCAACAGGTTTGTCACTACACCCCTCCCGGGGGTCCAAGGCAAGGACTGGGGTAGTCCTTGCCTGGGTTTGTATTAAACTTAATTATACTACTTCGTTCTGCTAATCTAAGTTTTGTTTTGTCCGAAGTGACATGTAAGGATGAAATTTAAGCTTACTTTGAGTACTCCATTCTCGATAGCTGCGTCAGATACAGGGACGGAAGACAACAGAGACGGAGGAATCAGAGACTGTGAAGTCAGATTTAAGAGGCAGGATGCTTCTTCAGTACTGAATGTAGTATAGTCTTCTTGTGACGTTGCATTGTCATCAACAGCACCAGTTACTGAATATTTTGAAAGAGAAGTGAGAAACGCAGAAAGTTAAGTCACATTTCAATCAACAAAATATCGAAATTTTAAAATTTAAAGTCAGGTACTGAAATGGAAAATATCAGGTCATCCCATAAGTAATGTCGTTTTTTAGATTGGAATTTGAAGGACAAAAAAACTCAACTGAAACTTTTTAATCTAGTATATATTTTCCATCGGAATCAATGACACTCTGCCAACGTCCTACAAGCTTTTCAATGCCATGCTTATAAAATTCAGGCGGTTTTGAGGCAAAAAACGTACAAAGACTGGTGTGCAGGTCATCTAAAGAAGTACAGTATACTGTTTCTCGTCAAGATAGTTTTGCAGACTCCTGAAGAGATGATAATCTGAAGGCACAAGGTGTGGAGAATATGGAGGATGTGGAAGGTTTCTAACCCAATTTCCTCAATTTTTGCAGAAGTAATCCGAGCGGTATGAGGACTTGCGTTGTCGTGGTGGAACACGATTCCTTCCCGATTAACCAAAGAAGGTCTCTTTTCTTCTAGTGCAGTGTTCAATCGATCCAGTTGTTGACAGTAGACTTGAGCGGTGATTGTTTGGTTGTGTGGTATGGTTTCAAAGTGTATTACGCCACCTTTATCCAACCAAACACTAAGCAACACCTTCCGAGGGTGAAGATTTGGTTTTGGCTGTGGTGTCGATAGTTCTCCGGCACAAACCCACTGTCGACGGCGCTTAACATTCTGGTACAGTATCCACTTTTCATCACCAGTCACTAAACGGTGCAAAAACGGATCTTGGAGTTAACGAGAATGAAGAGCTGTGCTAATGTTTACCCGCACCCTCAGATTGTCGACCGACAATTCATGTGGCACCCATTTTCCTAACTTAGGCACTTTCCCGAGTTGTTGCAAATGTCGATGGATGGTGGACGGGGATAAATTGAGTTTCTGGGACAATTCTTCGACAGTTGTTGAACAGTCTTCTTCAAGTGCGGCTAACAGCAGGTCATCAAACTCAGCAGGGCGTCCAGAGCGTGCTGCACCTGTCAAACAGCAGTCACCATTCCTAAACTTTTGAAACCATCTTTGACATTTCCTCACATGCAGAATATCGTTGCCATAAACGTCCTGAATGTTTCGCGTTGCTTCAGGAGCACTATTCCCTTTTTTGAACTCCTAGAGCATTATATGCCTGATATGCTCTTCTGATACCGCCATGTTTATGAGGGGTTCACATAAAGCAAAACACACGTCTTCACTGGTCAAGGTCTGTAAAGTATGTAGCGAAACACGATAGATCTCCTCTTAGATATAACCTTCGGAAAATTTATGCTTAACCGAGTAGGACTAGTTTAAACTTAATCTGTCGTGAAAAACGACATTACTTATGGGATGACCTCAGGTCATCCCATAAGTAATGTCAGTTTTTACGATAGATTAAGTTTAAACTAGTCCTACTCGGTTTAAGCATAAATTTTCCGAAGGTTATATCTAAGAGGAGATATAATGCTTTACGAGTTCAAAAAAGGGAATAGTGTTACTGAAGCAACGAGAAACATTCAGGACGTTTGTGGCAACGATATTCTGCATGTGAGGAAATGTCAAGATGGTTTCAAAAGTTTAGGAATGGTGACTGCTGTTTGACAGATGCAGCACGCTCTGGACGCCCTGCTGAGTTTGATGATGACCTGCTGTTATCTAAGCCGCACTTGACCTCAGGTCATCCCATAAGTAATGTCGTTTTTTACGATAGATTAAGTTTAAACTAGTCCTACTCGGTTTAAGCATAAATTTTCGGAAGGTTATATCTAAGAGGAGATCTATCGTGTTTCGCGACTTACTTTACAGACCTTGACCAGTGAAGACGTGTGTTTTGCTTTATGTGAACCCCTCATAAACATGGCGGTATCAGAAGAGCATATCCGGCATATAATGCTTTAGGAGTTCAAAAAAGGGAATAGTGCTACTGAAGCAACGCGAAAATTCAGGACGTTTATGGCAACGATATTCTGCATGTGAGGAAATGTCAAAGATGGTTTCAAAAGTTTAGGAATGGTGACTGCTGTTTGACAGGTGCAGCACGCTCTGGACGCCCTGCTGAGTTTGATGATGACCTGCTGTTAGCCGCACTTGAAGAAGACTGTTCAACAACTGTCGAAGAATTGGCCCAGAAACTCAATTCATCCCCGTCCACCATCCATCGACATTTGCAACAACTCGAGAAAGTGCCTAAGTTAGGAAAATGGGTGCCACATGAATTGTCGGTCGACAATCTGAGGGTGCGGGTAAACATTAGCACAGCTCTTCATTCCCGTGAACTCCAAGATCCGTTTTTGCACCGTTTAGTGACTGGTGATGAAAAGTGGTTACTGTACACTTTGAAACCTTACCACACAACCAAACAATCACCGCTCAAGTCTACTGTCAACAACTGGATCGATTGAACACTGCACTAAAAGAAAAGGGACCTTCCTTGTAAATGCAAAAAACTTCACTTTTTTCTACGTGAAGGTCAAAATATGAAAATAAAAACCCACTCTAATAGACAGTTTATTTCCACAGCAGTTTCGACGCCCACTGCCATCCTCCTCGGGTGGATACAGAAAAACGAATGAACCAAAACAAGAGGGAAAAACAGTCCAGGGACCGACCGTTAAGAAATTCGCACCTAGGTTAGATCCCATTCTCTCGACACCGGAAGGGCATTTTCATTAAGTACATTCGCACAAATTTAAAACTATCTTCCTGTTCTAAACATACAGATTCTATTTTTTTTTTTTTTTTACATAATTATTACATTTATTATTAAATTTATTACATTTAATATTGCATAATTATTTATTACAGAAATTATAAATTTATTATTACATTGGTTATTACATTGTTATTTATTATACAGAACTTATAAACCGAAAAACGAATGAAAAAGGCGATTAGGAAACAATCCAGAGACCATTGAGAAATTCGCACCTAGGTTAGATACCGTTCTCCCGACACCGGAAGGGCATTTTATTACAGCGTCCACTTATAAGTACATTCCCACAAATTAAAACTATCTTCTTGTTCTATACATACAGATTCTAATATTTTGACATAATTACTGCATTTATTATTGCATTTACATTTTTTAACATTTATTATTATTACCTTCACTCTAATTATTAAATTTATAATATTACCTTTATTATTACATCTGTTGCATTTATATTTATTTCCACATTTATTACTTCCATTATTACATTTACTAAAAGCGAGTAAGGAAACAATCCAGAGACCTTTAAGAAATTCACACTTACGTTCGAAAGCGTTCCCACGACTCCGTAAGGGATTTTTTGACCAAGAATCTCATTAAAGGGTCTAACTTATAAGTACCTTCGCACAAATTAAAGTTATCTACTTTTTCTAGACACACAGATTCTATTATTTTTCTTTTGACATAATTATTACATTTATAAAGTACCTTACTTGATTCCCAATCTATAGCATGATTATTTTGGCTGGCGTGATAAAAAATGGTATTATTAGTATTACAACTTCTGAAGGCATATTTGTGTTCTTTAATACTGGTTTCAATATTTATTCCAGTTTCTCCCACGTATACTAAATCACAACTTTTACAGGGAATGCTGTAGACACAGGCTTGTTCCTCTTTTGCAACGTTATTCCTAACCAATTTACTTTTCACGGTAGACGAATATTTGAACGCCAAAGCAAACTTAAAATCTTTCGTCAACGGTTTTACTCTTTCTAAGCCAGCAATGTAAGGCAAACTCACATATTGTTTTTGGTTAACTATAGGTTCCCGAGGGGCATAAAAAGATTTTCTGGCTTTAATATACGCCTTTCTGATAAACCACTCGGGATATTTTAAATCCTTAAAAATGTTCCAAATCTTTGAATTTTCCGGGTCCAGCAAATGTGGGCTACAAATCCTGAGTGCTCTTAGAAACATGGAAGAAATAATTGAGCTTTTAACCCCTTCATCATGATATGAAAAATAATGAATGTACGAATTACAATGAGTAGGTTTTCTATAGACCGTGAAATTGGGCTTTCCGCTTTCGTTAATGACCAAAACATCTAGAAAAGGTAATTGTTTGTCGTTCTCCATTCATATTTAAATTTAATAGAGGGAACGAGATTATTTAATGACTGAAAGAAAGTGTCAAAGTTTTTCCAGTGGTCAGGCCAAAATGAGAAAATATCATCTACATAACGAAACCAAATTACATTCTTGGGACATATTGTTTGCAACAATTCCGACTCATAATATTCCATGTATAATGTACTCAGTATTGGGGAAAAAGGGGACCCCATTCCCTTACCAAAACGTTGCAAATAAAATTCTTCACCGAAGGAGAAGGCATTATTGGTGACACAGAGTTTTATCAGTTCTAAAAATACAGATGTGGGCATGCCTAGTTCTACGTTACATGTTGGCAATTTTCTATCTAAAAAACTAAGTACATCATCAATGGGAACTTTCGTAAACAAGGACTCAACGTCAAAACTGATCATTCTTCCCCATTTTAAATCTAAGGACATAACTTTGTTAATAAAGTCACAGGAATTAGTGATGTGCGAGCCTGAAAATTTACAACTAATGGAGATAATTTATCTGCAAGAAATTTAGATAACCTGTAACTAAAGGAACCCCTGTGTGAAATAATGGGACGGAGTGTATATTAATCTTATGGGTTTTGGGTAGGCCGTAAATGTGGGGGAGTTTGGGGTTAATCTGTAGAAATCTTTTAGGATCAATCGCCGGGACATCTTTTAATAAGTTCCTGATGGTTTTGTTGAATTCGGCAGAAAGACGCTTTAGGGGGGACGATCTCACTTTGGTGTAGGTGAATTCATCACTAAGTAACGCTTCCATTTTTTGTTTATAATCACACTTGTCCAAAATAACCACAGTGTTACTTTTGTCCGCTTTAGTGACAAATATTGCTTCGTTCTTCCTGAGCTTGTCTAAAGCTAACCGGAATCTTTTGGGAATAGAGTCCATTGAGTTGAAATGTTCCAGAAACTTGCTCAGAATCAAACCATTTAAACACGGAATATCCACCCTGGAATTAACTACGGAAGACACAAAATCTAAAATAATGTTTTTATCGGGTTTAAGGGCAAACGACAGCCCTAAATTAAGAACTTCCTTTTCGGATTTGGATAAGACATATGTCGATAAATTTAAAACGGAACCTTCCACCGCACACTTTGACCAAGCACTTTCATCACATAAATAGGATAGCTTTCTGTTAAGTCGTTGTTCAGTGCGTCTAGTCTCCACGCCGCATTTATAATCTGCAGTTTCAAACAGCGCCACAAGTAGTACATTATACATGGAATATTATGAGTCGGAATTGTTGCAAACAATATGTCCCAGGAATGTAATTTGGTTTCGTTATGTAGATGATATTTTCTCATTTTGGCCTGACCACTGGAACAACTTTGACACTTTCTTTCAGTCATTAAATAATCTCGTTCCCTCTATTAAATTTAAATATGAATGGGAGAACGACAAACAATTACCTTTTCTAGATGTTTTGGTCATTAACGAAAGCGGAAAGCCCAATTTCACGGTCTATAGAAAACCTACTCATTGTAATTCGTACATTCATTATTTTTCATATCATGATGAAGGGGTTAAAAGCTCAATTATTTCTTCCATGTTTCTAAGAGCACTCAGGATTTGTAGCCCACATTTGCTGGACCCGGAAAATTCAAAGATTTGGAACATTTCTAAGGATTTAAAATATCCCGAGTGGTTTATCAGAAAGGCGTATTTTTAAAGCCAGAAAATCTTTTTATGCCCCTCGGAACAGTTAACCAAAAACAATATGTGAGTTTGCCTTACATTGCCGGCTTAGAAAGAGTAAAACCGTTGACGAAAGATTTTAAGTTTGCTTTGGCGTTCAAATATTCGTCTACCGTGAAAAGTAAATTGGTTAGGAATAACTTTGCAAAAGAGGAACAAGCTGTGTCTACAGCACTCCCTGTAAAAGTTGTGATTTAGTATACGTGGGAGAAACTGGAAGAAATATTGAAACCCGTATTAAAGAACACAAATATGCCTTCAAAAGTTGTAATACTAATAATGCCATTTTTTATCACGCCAGCCAAAATAATCATGCTATAGATTGGGAATCAAGTAAGGTACTTTATAAATGTAATAATTATGTCAAAAGAAAAATAATAGAATCTGTGTGTATAGAAAAAGTAGATAATTTTAATTTGTGCGAAGGTACTTATAAGTTAGACCCTTTAATGAGATTCTTGGTCAAAAAATCCCTTACGGAGTCGTGGGAACGTGTTCGAACCTAAGTGTGAATTTCTTAAAGGTCTCTGGATTGTTTCCTTACTCGCTTTTAGTAAATGTAATAATGGAAGTAATAAATGTGGAAATAAATATAAATGCAACAGATGTAATAATAAAGGTAATATTATAAATTTAATAATTAGGGTGAAGGTAATAATAATAAATGTTAAAAAATGTAAATGCAATAATAAATGCAGTAATTATGTCAAAATATTAGAATCTGTATGTATAGAACAAGAAGATAGTTTTAATTTGTGGGAATGTACTTATAAGTGGACCCTGTAATAAAATGCCCTTCCGGTGTCGGGAGAACGGTATCTAACCTAGGTGCGAATTTCTCAATGGTCTCTGGATTGTTTCCTAATCGCCTTTTTCATTCGTTTTTCGGTTTATAAGTTCTGTATAATAAACAACAATGTAATAACTAATGTAATAATAAATTTATAATTTCTGTAATAAATAATTATGCAATATTAAATGTAATAAATTTAATAATAAATGTAATAATTATGTAAAAAAACAAAAAAACAAAAAATAGAATCTGTATGTTTAGAACAGGAAGATAGTTTTAAATTTGTGCGAATGTACTTAATGAAAATGCCCTTCCGGTGTCGGGAGAATGGGATCTAACCTAGGTGCGAATTTCTTAACGGTCGGTCCCTGGACTGTTTTCCCTCTTGTTTTGGTTCATTCGTTTTTCTGTATCCACCCGAGGATGGCAGTGGCCGTCGAAACTGTTGTGGAAATAAACTCTGTCTATTAGAGTGGGTTTTTATTTTCATATTCGGACCTTCTTTGGTTAATCGGAAAGGAATCGTGTTCCACCACGGCAACTCACGTCCTCGTACCGCTCGGATCATTTCCGCAAAAATTGAGGAGGTTGGGTGGGAAAAACTTCCACATCCTCCATATTCTCCAGACCTTGCGCCTTCAGATTATCATCTCTTCAGGAGTCTGCAAAACTATCTTGACGAGAAACAGTATACTTCTTTAGATGACCTGCACACCAGTCTTTGTACGTTTTTTGCCTCAAAACCTCCTGAATTTTATAAACATGGCATTGAAAAGCTTGTAGGACGTTGGCAGAGTGTCATTGATTCCGATGGAAAATATATACTAGATTAAAAAGTTTCAGTTGAGTTTTTTTTGTCCTTCAAATTCCGATCTATAAAACGACATTACTTATGGGATGACCTGATACATACAGTTTCAGAGATAAGCAGGTTTGTTTTACTTTGTATATTTATAGTAAGAATATATTTTAAATTATTACGAATTTATTCTATATGCATTAATATAAAATATAAATACTAAACCCGTCATTCCAGGCCAGTGTTACCAGGTAAAAAATTGAAAACTCGCCAAATCATGCTTAAAAACCAGCCCAAAAACAGCCAAACCAAGCTTTCATACTATCCTGTCTGTACACACATAGTAATGTAACTATCATTTTGGACTCGGTATTTATCGCATGAAAAATGTGTGGTAAATCAATTCATTTATCTAATTTAGTTTACACTTGCTGTAAATAAGGCTTTGTTAATACATAAATATTGACTCTAGTAAATGTTTATGCATATACATACTCGTATGGTATATACACACATTTGTTTTAGTTACTCACACGCTCCCCCCCACTAGACCAAATCCTGGGTACGCCCCTGGCATATACTCGTAACAGTGCTAAACCTAAGGATTTTTTAGTGGGTGGGTGATTTCACAAACTCGTCATTGTGATGTTGCATTAAAATACACCTTTTCTGTATTGTTTGTACAATACAGTAAACTTTCCAACCTAACAAGTTTATAGACCAAAATTTTAAGACTACACAAGTATCCACATAGGTACAAACGTCGGTACTGAATATCTTTGTAACCAGTAACAGCACTCCCAGTAGGCGATTGCAGAATTGGCTCAGCATTTAATTTGAAACAATTTTAAAATCTTGTCTTCTTGACATCATCAGACTGCATGTAAATTTTGAGAAGTGAAATACATATTACATATTGATGAAAACAATATCTGCAAAATTAAAACACAGCTATTCAGTAAAACAATGGGTATCGTATAAGAAAATGCAATCAATTAGTAAACTGTATTTGTAAGACTAAGGAAGTTTTTTCAACATATATACCTACATTTTCATTTAGAATTATATTCATATTGCCTCCACAGTGACAAGTGAATAATAAGTCATTCAATGAAAAATAATGGCAGTTAAAAATAAGCACAAAAATACAAAAAAATTGCGAAATTATTCATTACATACAGTAGATGCACATAACGCATCATTAATTTATCATCTGTCAGTAATTATTACAGTTAGCTATTGCTTAATTCGAATTCATATTTCACAATTTCGGAAAAAAACGAGATACAGTGTAATCATTAGCGGTAAATTTTACAAGAAGACAATCTTTCAGTAAAGAGAAACATATTCCTAATTTTCTTGCCTCGTTTAATACGATTTTTTAAGTTACACGGTGGTTTTCAAGAGTGCTCGTGTTACGCGAGAGCTCCCTAGTATGTGAGCTCAATTAGATATTTCGCCATTACTACGGAAAAACCGTTTTACAGGTGGATTGTTTTTATAGGTTGATGTTTGTGGCTCTTTGTATCGTCGACGCTTAGCCTGAAGAAATTTTGCTACTGCTGGACGTGGATCAAAATGACCTGCACCAACACCATTTAATGCAATAAGCAATCTGTTGTTGGCACCCTGCAATGACATCGCAAGCCTTCTGTCACTACGGAAAATATTATAATGCGATACCACTCTTTCTACTGCCATTGAATGTGGAGCTGCAGTGAGAACAAGATTCACGAGTGCTGTAAGTGGAGAGTCAGGATACTTGGTCACAGCTTCAGAAATACGTTTGAATTTCGTGTTGATGTCTTCATGTTCGTTCAACCTCGGATTGTTGATAAAAATATCAATACAATCGTCAGTAAGTTTCATAGAGTCAAAATGTCTGTTCATTTTCTGAAGAAGAATGTTAGCCTTTCTGACCATAACTTCAGGCGATGTCGAATTAGAAACCTCTGAAATTTCTTTTAACGACGCATTTGCTCCTTCGTCCATTCTCTTTTGCAAGAAATTCTTAATTGACTCAAGTGTCTCATGCCTAATAGCACTGAAAGAGTGATTTGATAACGTGACGAACTGATTAGAAATTGCTCTTCTTGCTCTCCTTCTAACTGCACCTGTATCTTCTCTTGCCTCCTTATGTTGATCGCCATCCGTTGTCGGTTTACTTGTTCCTGCAACTTCGTCTACATCTCCCAATTTCTCCTCCCAACCACCGATATATGGTTTGTCCACCATCGTCGTGATACGCTCGATGTATCGAGTTTGGATTGCCGGAATATCGAACAGTATTAGTATGTTTTTGGGGATTCCTTTTGTAGACAGGCAAAGTGATGAAGAATGTCAGCCATTAAACCAGTCAGTCTATATTGCTGACCTCCTGCCTCCCACATACGCAAAAAACCAGACGCCTGTTGCTTAGTGATTCTATCGTCAGTGGTGGAGATGCTTTCCTAGAAAGCAACACATGCTGGCAGATTGTTAAATAGACTGACGGACATTGCTTGGACATGTTGGGCAAATCGTACTTCTGGTGGATTTAATAAACTGTTTGAACGTCAACCCTAGTTTTTTGCATTCAATTTTCACACGCTTGGTACGGACAGAAGACACATGAAAATATTTAACAGTATCTTTCACCTGGGAATACCATCGCTTCAATTCAGGAACAGTTGTGATTAACTCGTGAAACACCAAATCAGTTCTATGGCACACACACCATATGCAAGGAACCAGCCGTTGTAGTTCACCATTCAGTTTCTTCCACAACCCAGAATTGATACCGGTGTTGGCTGCTTCACCATCAGTTGTAAGGGATAACAGCTTGTCGAAAACAGGTGCATTGAAGTTAATTTCATTCATGTTGTCGCTCTCGGTGTCGTCATCATCGCTTGAATCTTGGCCTTCTGGCGCTAGATTATTATACTGAAATGATACATCGACAGGCCTCTCTAAGCTTCCACCGAGAGCCTCCAGTAAGCCATTAGCTCCTCCTTCAACAGGCTCCACAGCTGCAAGAAAACGTGTAGTAATAACGCCATCTTTCACCAATCTTGCAGTCACAAACTTAATGCCTAGTTGTCAATGGCGGATAGCCCTATAGGCTGCACAAGCTGAAGCCTAAGGCCCGGATGTCTTAGGGTCCGCCAAAAATATGTGTATAAGTAAAACAAAACAATCAAACAAAAGTATTTATTTCGGAAAATGAGATACATAAAAATTGAAATACATATATAATAATAGAAATATTTAAAATTGTAATTTGCGACATTTTTTGCCTGCGAATTCATTAATAATATCCTGACAGTCAATTTTATGCAAATGCTCCCACTCGATGTGCATCAATTATGATATTTGTAGCCTAGCCACAAGTCACAGCGCTGTAAACACGTTCAACCACGTTCACACTTGTTTTGTGCGCTATTATGCATTACTCCCTCAATGAAAATTAAATTTTTATAGTATATGAATAAAAGGGCCCGATCATACATACTAAGCCTAAGGCCCAGAAAATGTTAATCCGCCCCTGCTAGTTGTTGATGATCACATAATCCATCAGTTTGTATTCCTAAAGCATCGCATTGATTTATTTCTTCAATGAGATTCTCCTTAAATACATCACCAATGCATGACAACATTTCATAGTAAATATTTGTCGTGCGATAGTGCATATCTGAACCTGTGGGTCTAAATGGTTCCATGTTGCAATCCCAGTCTTGGGAAAACTTCTGTACAAGTTGGTCGGAAAAATATTGGTGAGACACCTTGATGGCCAGAATATCCTGATACGGTTTCACACTGAGTGTCATTGTAGCAGTCCATTGCCAGGCGAAGTAGTTGTGAAACTTCCTGGATTCTATATCTCTTGAAGGGATTCAGCCAAGGATGTTTGTCGCTCTGCTTTTGAAACTGATCGTGTAATTTGCTTGTCTCTAGTGCAGCTGCATGTGGTTTACCCTGAAGATGTTCAATTAAGCGCTGTGCTCCAAGCTTACCTTCTGTTCGTGCTCCCGTACTGGATGCATAAGGTACACTTCTGTTCAATGAAACCTTCTCAGCATCATCTATGAAACTGCAACAAACATTACACTTAACAAACAATCAAGTTTGTCTTTTTTCCTTGTTTTTAATTCTTGTAAGAACCAAATCCGATGAATACATGTTCAACAATCTGTTAATATTAAGAGGTAAGCCCATATAGTACGATGTGGAACCAGTAGAAGTGGAAGATGAATTGGCCACATCCGCATCTTGACCAATACTTGAAGCTGAGGTCTCTGGGTATGGACATTGAGAAAAGGCTGTATTTGAACAGTCAGATGGCATAATTGAAGAACCTGTCAACCCTGTATCACTGGCCGTTGTAGATGTCAATGGTCGTTCATTAGCTGTAATTCCAACAGACTGAGGTTCTTTACTATGTTTTATTGTTCGACTTGAAAAAACTAGATATGTCCATTGAACCAACAGAATCATCTTTTTTAATTTTTTACGACTAGACATTTTAGTATTCAAATACAATCTGTAATAGACAACCAATATTATTGATGTATGAATTTAATTTAGCATAATAAAGTGAATTCATTACTAAAACATAGTAAAAATATTTGGACCTTTTCCAGTTTGTGTACCGTTTTTCATATAATTTATTTTTTGCTTCTTTTCAGATCAAAAATGAGTGATAATATCAATCTCTTTAGTTAGGCTTATAAGGCTAACTAACGAAAATATCACGACCTAACCTAACCAATCGTTAGGTTAACTGTACGCCCTTGACGATTGGTTAGGTTAGGTCATGATATTTTCGTTAGTTAGCCTTATAAAGCAAAAATAAATTATATGAAAAACGGTACACAAACTGGAAAAGGTCCAAATATTTTTAGTAGAAATAAAATAAACAACAATAAAGTAAATTTATAGCTAATTGAAAAAGCAATGAATATCAATAAAAAATCTGATTGGTTTCAATAATCTGATATGCCTATATAAACTATAAATATAACCTATATAAACTATAAATATAACCTATGTAAACCCCCACTATTATTTAATAACAAATATTAATAGTGTATTAGTCTTGTGTATTAGTAATTGTGTATTATTAAAAGTGTATTAGTAGTAAATATTAGTCTTGTAGGTTATCTCCCCCCCCCACTATTAATAACAAATATTAATAGTGGGGGGGGGGAGATAACCTACAAGAAGCATAAATAAAGTATTCAACAATTTTTAACGAAAAAATAATATACATTTGTAGGTAATACCATGTAATATTGTTTATATATAGTCTCATTATGTATGAAAATAAAAATATTGTGATAAATATTACGGATAATAAAACATCCAATTATTATATTTTGAACTAGGTAAATAGAATAAAATAGGATAAACAGTATGCAAATATACAATTATGCAATATAAAAAATTGCCACTGTAAAAGACCCAAACATGCATTCATGTGTTACTTGCTCAAGATTGGCATAATTAGGCCCCGTAGCTGTAGCTATGCCTACCTGCTACCTGCATATCAACCATTATGTAATAGAGTCATGCAAATGAATACATAAATGCATAATTGCATTAGAATAAATAATTTCAGTCACATAAACATAGGAAATAGGTTGTTTCATATTTGCTTCAATAGTCAAAGTTAGGCCGCCATCCATGATTCCATCACATTACAATTATATACCAAGGCAGCATTAGCAAGTCAATATCTTAATACTGCAATATAATATGAGTAAAATTAAACTATGTAATAGAACTTATAGAAAACAAAGTTATTTATTTACCTCTATCCCCTTTAAAAGCACTTAAATTAAAAGCAACAGAAATGAACAGATCAAGCTGGCTATTACACTCATTGCTTTAGTATTAGGGCCAGCATGGATCTTGTTTACAATGGATTTTATGGCAAATGCCAAACTACCAATTAGATTTATAGCCAAATTGGCGACTTTGGCTGTATTCTTTTGGCTGCTTTATTTATGGATTTGACCGAGTTTTTTTTAGATGATTGAATACAGTATTATTTTGGTTTTTTAACTGGATGGGTGAAATCTATTTAGTGGGTGGGTGAAATCCTTTACTGGGTGGGTGAAATCTATTTAGTGGGTGGGTGAAATCCTTTACTGGGTGGGTGATCACCCACCCAGTTAACATGTTAGATTTAGGCCTGACTCGTAAGTATATTTACCTGTATGAAGAAGAAAGAGAAGGATACACGAATATAACCAAGAATATTTGATCTTCATTTTCTTTATTCTAAGAAACAAAGGGAAACTATGAAAAAATCTATCTTCCTGTTAAGAATTAGAAGTTATTTGGGAATTTCCTCTCCATTCTTGAACGTGTCAAGAACGACTATAAGAAGGAATATCCGAAACCGCGTTTTAAATACATCGTATATTTTACAGTGTATCACTTCTGAGAAAATGGTAATTGTCGTCTTGTGTCGAATCGCCAAAGATAAGGAAAAATATTCTGTTGAAATTAATATTTACGTTCGTCAATTTCAAATGACTTCATTCTCGGATTTGCATTTTTCTACTAAATTATAGATTTCACGCGTTGATTTCAATTATTTGGAATCATAGATTGAAAATTGAATAAAATATACTGTATAATTCATTGCCTATTATTCGATGAGACTTGTCGACCGTGGTAAATCGTTGGGAGCTATTGAAGAAGAGGGACCCCAGCCTTCTTTAGTTAGCTTTATAAGGCTAACTAACGAAAATATCATGACCTAACCTAACCAATCGTCAAGAGCGTACAGTTAACCTAGCGATTGGTTAGGTTAGGTCGTGATATTTTCGTTAGTTAGCCTTATAAGCCTAACTAAAGAAGGCTGGGGTCCCTATTCTTCAATAGCTCCAATCGTTGGATATATATATGTATATACACACCGTAGCAAAATTATTAGAATCACTAGTCAAAACTTACTCGTTTTTATTCTGTTTATGGTAATTAATTCAGCATTGAGAAATGAATTAGTAAAAATAAAACAAATTATCTTTTGAGAACCTTTATCAAATAGTTAAAAATCCAGTTTCACTACTACGGTACTTAGTATATTATAAGTACTGAAATTGAAGTATGTGGCGAAAGTCGTATCTTGCTGAGAATTAGAATCTGTTGCTCAAATAGATATAAACCCATAGAAATAATTCCAGCCTTCCATCATGATGAGAAGCTGTGACATCAGTGCCTCAAATATATCGAAAG
Organism: Bathynomus jamesi; assembly: GCA_023014485.1. Taxonomy (NCBI): domain Eukaryota; kingdom Metazoa; phylum Arthropoda; class Malacostraca; order Isopoda; family Cirolanidae; genus Bathynomus; species Bathynomus jamesi. The sequence continues at coordinate 914,494 of JAJOZX010001023.1, read as the reverse complement.
TAGCCTTAAATTAAATCTAAGAAACTGATAACAAAGTACTAAATCTGGAATAAAATTATTATTAAACGAAGGTCCTTAAAAGGTGACATCTTTTATTTTAATTTACTCATTTCTTAACAAAGAAAGAAAAGAAATTTCCTAAAATTAACTCGTGACGTGATTGTAATAATTTGGCCAGTATCTTTCGATATATATATATATATATATATATGAAAGGCAGAATGTGTAGTGTTCCCAAATTAAAGGTTCGACAAGGGGCCTCTTTAACACTGAAGGAAAATAGCTTAGTTGTCAGGGGTTCAAGACTTTTTAACCAGCTTCCAAAGGATCTCAGGAACGTTACGGGAGGGGTCAGAGTTGAAGTCTTCAAAAGAAGACTAGATGCCTGTCTCAGGACGGTACCAGATGAGCCGGGTGTACCTGGCTATGCCCGGTGGTGAGCGCAAGAGAGCAACTCGCTCCTCCACCAAGCCAGGCCTAGAGGTGGGGCCGCCAGCTTGACCTTCGTGTGAAGAGAGACCAGCGCACGGAAATGCAACGAGGTTAACGGAGTATATTCATGCATACAATATATATTTCTCTTTTGGTCCGTGAGACCATGAAATATATCTCAATTTCATGGTAATATAAATCTATCAGAAATTGGGATAATTGATGAATAAAGCTTTTATATATATATATATATTCTGTCCATAAGATAATCAAAGGAAAATTCATCATACTAAAATAAGGTGAAGGGATATTGAAAATCGAAAATAGAAATCAAACTACTTCGCTTTAAAAGCATATAATAAGCCTTTAAATTTTACATCATCATTAGCATATAGAATTTAATTTTATTTTGTATACTATTTTATATATTTTTTTTTAATTTAAATTACATAATTAATTAATTTATATGGACATTCAAAAGTGTGAAGAACTTCGAACCTGCTATCCTGTTTAAATGTACGTATATAAGTACCTTATACTAGGCTATAGGTACTACCCTATAGAATAAGTTCAGTTTTAAGAGTTAGATGAGTTTTAATAGAATTACTTAACTTTGTGTATTTATTCATTGTGTACAACAGTATGTACCCATGTGAAAATAAACTTATTTAAACCTTGGAGCAAGGATTTTTTTGGCATCTGTATTTATTCCAATCTGTAAATCAAACTGCACATTTTTTCTTGTTGTAGACCTCTGACACAAGATCAGTAGGTCCCAAATTTTATTTGTGCCATCTAAGCAAAAATAGCTTTTAACAGGGTTGGATACAATGAATAATTATAATTGTATTTTTAATTAATTGATCCTAATTTCCATTAATTGTAATTGTAATTGATTCAAAATAAATTAAAATAAAGGTAACTGTAATTGATTTTTGAGCTATAACTGATGTAATTGATCAATTAATGTCAATTGTTAAAAATTATACCCCTAGATCTGGCAGTCATACATCATCCAATGAAAATAAACCTTTAATAGTTTATTTAGTTATACTTAGGTATAGATATATATTTTTATAGATATATATTTATTTTAGATATATATATAGATATATAGAATAGGGGTCATTCCATGTCAGTTCAACGGAATTTTGGGTCGAAAAAACGTGACCATCACCGATGTTTTTGAAAATTGGCACCCTTATAGGTCTCGGTGAGAAAAAAAAAATATATATATATATATCCCTTTGCTTTGTCCGGAGCGATAGGGCGCGCCCCTCTGTGGCGAATGTGGGAATACACCTTTCTTCGGTGTAAGGGCTTTCTCTGCCCTCGTGGACCATTGGGCCCGTTTGGGGACCCGGCTGATCTCCTGCTTCTTTTTCTTTCTTTCTCCTTTACCCCATTCTTTCTGGCTTCTCTCTGTTTTTTGACATCGTTCTTTGGACCTTGGTTTTGACCCCTTCCTTGGCCCTTGGGTGTGGGAGGTGGTTGCCCTGCACCCTTGTTGCTTTCCAACCAAACCCAAACCCTGTCCTTGCCACTTTTCACCGCGCGTTGGATGAGAGTGGCCGCCTTTCAGGCACAGGGACTGGGTGCGGGTGTATCTCCCCTGCGTGACATCTATCGGCGGTGGGACAAGTGTGCCCACGCTTCGCCTTTCCCTTGTTGGAGTCGGTGGTGGCTGGATGCGCGCGGGGGATGAAGTTATTATTTGTTTCGCTATGGACACTTCTCCCCCTCGGCTTACGACTACTGCTTCTCACTCTCGGACTACTACTTATCTCAACACTCGGGTGGTGGGCAACCAGGCCCTCGAGTCTTTTACCACTGGAAGACCGCAACCTAATGGGGTTGACGCCCCTGTGGAAGCGGAACGCTTGCACTCTCCTTTTCCGTTGCCGACCCCAGTCCGTCCCTCGACTATGCCCTTGGACCTACACTCTCTGGAGCAGGGGTCTCGCCCCAGCCCACTTCAGCCACCTTTGGGCAAGTCAAGTTCCACCGAGGACTTGCCCCCACAACCCGGCTTCTTGCTCTCCCCATATGCCCCCCTCACCCGCCGTCAGCCCACCTCCCCACGGAGAGAGCCTCGCGGCGGACGGGGGAGCCGGCATTCACGGCCGTCCTATCGACCGTTGGATGTCCCAGTCCATTTCGACTCTACAGCCTCCCTCTCCCTTCCAAGTATCCACAAATTCCTGGTGATTCGACCTATATCTGGGTCCCTCCCGACCAACTCTGAACGGACGTTCCAGGCGATCCGAACCCACAACAACTCCAGCCGCTATGACGTACGCCCACAGAGGGATGGCTCCCTCCTCGTAAAATCACGCTCAGCCGCAGAGACAAAAGCCCTACTCTCCGTCACTGAGGTCCTTGGATGCTCGGTGTCCGTTTCCCCACACCCTCGCCTGAATCAGAGTCAGGGCACTATTTACGCCACCCGCCTATTGTCGATCGCAGTGAACGAGCTCCTGGAGGACCTCGCACCCCAAGGAGTCACTAAGATCTATCGTTTCACATCCCGACAGGGAGGCACCCCCTCCCCCACCCACGTCTGCTCCTTACGTTTGATACACTAATCCCCCCCGGCCGCATTGTATGGAGTATGGGAGACCGCGCGTCATACGAGTTTTCTATCCGCCCATACATCCCAGACCCGACCCGTTGCTTTAAATGCAATAAGTTTGGACACGTTAGCTCCGTTTGTCGACAGCCGCATCAATTGTGTGTGCACTGTGGACGACTTGCCCACCCTGACAGGTGCCCCAATACTCCCAAATGCTCCAACTGTGAAGGCGCACACCCCTCTTCATCCCGCGAATGCCTTTTCTACAAGTTCGAGAAGGAGGTCCGCGGCCTACAAGTGTCGGACTTCCTTAGCCCCCATGAGGCACGAGACAGGGTGCGGAGTCGGGAGGTGAGGCCGGGGGTGTCCTATGCCGCTGCTCTCGGCTCTGTCATCTCGGCACGCCGCCCTGGCCTGCCGCCGAACCCCCCCCCCCAGCCACTGCCCCCTGTTCCCCACAATGCAACTCGTCGCAGGACCCGACGGTCCCCTGTCCCCCCACCGTTCCTCTTCTTCCCGCACCTCACCTGCCACGGATCCCCCAGGAGTCTTAGACCAGGGCACCCGGGTCCCAGCCACCTCAAACCCTGCCTTCCCAGTACTCCCTGTACACGCCCGAACCTGCCGCCCGGAGCAAGCCGTCGAGGCGGAGACGCCGGAGCGTGTCGCCCGACCCTCCGGCCTTCCAACGTCTCTCTCCCTCTTCCCCTAGGACCAAGAAGACGGCTCGGACCCTTACACCGCCCATCACGTCTACTATGTCCATCTCTTCCCATCGCAGAAGTCCCACCGCTCTACCCCACAGACTCTGACAATAGTGGCCGAAATCCACGACCCGCCCCGTACGACGAGACTCAGCCCTGTGGATCCAGTGGATGCGGCTCTGGCGCGGCTGCACGGTGTGACCGATGGAAGCTCGGCCGCGCCCACGCCCACGAGTCTCATGGATCTGCCCTTGCCTCCTGGTGCCATATTCTCCACCCCTCCACGAGACCACTCTGATTCACCTCTTTCCACCCCCATAGTACCTACCCCCCCAACATCCCCGGCCCCCTCCGTATCAACTACCTGAGTACGCCCTCCCTCCCTCCCGCCCGGTCTTTTTGGTACCCCCTGTCACCGCCTAGGGCCCGCTGTGAGACCCCGGACAGGCTGGGTAGCTCCGCTTTAGGGGTTAACGTGCCCCCCCTGGCCCGACCATAGAAGCCCGTCAAGGTATTTCTGACCCGCTCAGCCCACGATGTTCCTCTGTCTGCCGTGATCCACGCTTCCGGTCTCGCTCGGCCGACTCGACCCGCAACCTCCGCGGGGTTCAACAGGCCGACCGATTCCTTCCTGGTGAACGGTAGATAGCCAGCCATGTTCCCGACCCAGCCTTCAATTTCGCGAACTCCAGATCTCCCTTCACACTCCAACCTCCTAGCGCCTACACCTTTACCCATCCCCTTCATCAACTAATGGATCCCCCGAAAACCACAATAGTCCACTTAAAGAAGTAATCCTAGCCCGTCTCCGTATAGGTCACACCCGCATCACCCACGGACACCTTATGGCGAACTCGCCAGCCCCGCTTTGCCCTACTGCCATACCCCTATCACTGTCTTACACCTCCTGGTGGAATGCTCAAAGTTGCCCGCTCTCCGTCGCAGGTGTTTCCCTCTCTCGGCCGAAAACCCCATACCCAACTGCCTACGATCCATACTTGCCGACGGCCCCACTTTTCAGCGGAAGCGGTTCTCCTCTTCCCTACTCACTCCCATCTGCTCCATCGCATCTGAAACCGTACCCCTCCTACCTACTATCCATTGACTGACCCTTACTCATTCCCCTGGTCTACCACCCCCAGCACAGTAACATCACCCACTCACTGCCTCGCCGAGATATGTACCACCTCTTTAGGTACGAATCGGCGGTAAATCTGGAAAACAAAAAAATATATATATATATATATATATACTGTATATATATATTTTTTTTTTTGTTCCATGCATGGTCTATGTTTAACATATATATATATATATATATATATATTTATATAAATTCCTCTATAATATCTGTAACTAATGCATTGATCTATACACCGAATTTAAATGGAAATGGAGTGAAAACACACTATTTTAGGTAAACTTTAATAAAAATTTTCGCATTTCAATTTTGAACCTTTTAAAGCGATTCCATGCAATTTTATAGATCTCTTTTTAGATTTTTTACAGTTTGACGATTTTACAATATTTTTCCCGTAAATTGTCCATCTTTGATATGGCATTAATATATTTACAGTATTCTAATCTGAATATGACGTTGGAAAGAAGAGCGTAACTAGCTTTCAAAAGTTGGGGGAGGACAACTATAATGATGAAAAATCCTGCGATGAATTTTTGTGCTGCTATCCTGTAGGTAATGTCTTAAATTTGGTCTTCCAATGCATATTTTTTCAGTAGAGTATAACAATGATATCTAAATACCAGTCCTTTCGAGTCCTTTCGAGTAATAGGAAAATCAAAGAAGCATTTTCACAACTACCTTATGTATATCAAGTATATACTTAACATTAAAGGAAAACAATATATGCAATAATTAAAGTAAAAAATAACTAGATGTCTCATTAAAGTATCTATCACTGCAGCAGTGACGTGCACAGACTTTCAGAAGGGCAGGGGCTCAGTTGAAAAAAGGGCACTCCCCTAACATTTTTAAAAATGAAATCCGCAATGCCATATAGGCTATATATATAGTATGTATACACACACAAAGAAAAATTTTAAAATTGTATGTGGTAAATATTCTTAAATTCCATTAAATTCAATGCATTATTTTTGTATATAAAGCTGATTAAAGAAAATAAATGAAAATTTGTTGTAAAAAGGCATGTTTTTATTGCAAGATTTTCAAAAGATATGAAGATATTGAAATATTGGAGTGTATTTACAATTTTACTTATATTGACTTTTAGCTTGCTCATCATATAAATTACAGTATTCTGCTGCATATACATTTAAATATGGAATAATATGAAACTATAAATTAAAGATTTATAGAAATATACTGTGGGCTATTTAATATGATGGCCACAGCTCTTAAGTAGCAATAGAAAAACATTGATTCTTATCAAGAAAATACAAAAGCAAAAATTATATTCTTAATCATCTACAATGAAATGCATACTGAAGAATAAGGAAGCCAACATGTTTAATAAATCATAATAGCAGTCTCCTGTTGGCCATGCGCTTGAAAATGTTTATCACTTCTTCATTATCAACAGGGATGTCTTTCTCAATGCTAAGCAGCATGAGATCGGAGAGTCTTTCTTCTCCACACAGGCTCCGCAGTTTATGCTTAACTAACTTGAGCTTGGAAAAGGAGCGCTCTACAGTTGCTGTTGTTACTGGAGAAATCACTAGTTAGCTTAGGTTAACGTAAAATAAACAAACAGTAAACAATACACCCACATACCCGAGAGACGCAATCAACAGTGAACAGCTGCAGTCAGTGTTACCACTAGGGACGCCCTCCCTGATTGACAAAATAATAGTAACGGTATGTTAAGTTTATTATTCTAATAAAAAAATCATAGATCAAAGTAATTCCAGTTTTGAAAATCTGTTGAAGTAGCAGTAACTAAATAAAAATATAACTAATTAATTCAAATTTATGTCGAATCAATATATTTATGAATTTTGACTAAAAGGGCACTTTTGATATGAAGAAGAAAAAGGGCAGGGGCTCAAGCACCCCAAGCCCCCCCCCCTGTGCACGTGCCTGCACTGCAGTATTAGTACTGAATCAGTAATACTTTCCAGCATACTAATAGGACTAATAATTAATTAAAGATTTACTCATCATTGATTATTTTCCTTCACGTAAGCTAACTTAGATCAAAAGTTGAGGGGGACAAAACCTATATTATCCCCCTCAGTTCAAAAGTTGTGGGGGGGGACATCCCCCCCCGTTAGTTACGCCCCTGGTTGGAAACATGGAAGATTTTTAGACAAAATTAATGGGAGTCACTTCATTTATTACATAAGAGAATTCAAAATGGTAAGCAATAATAATAATAATAATAAGCAAAAGGTAAAACTTTATAAAAGTATCGTTTAATCACTTTACAGAGTTTTAAATAAAATTATCAATTGTAGTTTTAATAGAAAATAAATAACTGATTAATACATCCATATAGAGCAGTGGTATTTAACCTGGAGTAATTCGCCCTCTTTCGGGAGGTAACGAGCTGGCGTCACTGTTCAAAAAAACGCTGAGTTATGATTCCACTATAATTTTGTTATTCTTTCCTAATTTTCCTCTTGTCATATTTGCCATTTTAAAAGGAGGTGGGGGTAGGGGTCGTGGGGGGGTAAGGGAGGGTAATTACGGTTTTGTTGGCTAGCTCAAGGGGTAACAGTGCGAAAAAGGTTAAATACCACTTATAGAGCATATGTTATATATTATACCAAAAATTAATGATTTACAATTACCTGACCAGAGACAGTAGCTCAGTTGGTAGCACCGTTTCCTTATAAGCGAAGTAAGAAACTAAGGTCGGGGTGTTCGATTTCTACAGGTGTTGGTTAATAACACTGGCCAACAAAATGAAACTTTTTTTTCTCATCACAAACATGATCACACTTTTCTTAATGCATGTTTCGCGCTGATTCCGAATCTGGTTTTATTTTTTTCTAGCACGTAGAGTTATATAGATACACTGGTTTTGATATTTTTAAGTTTTTGATATTGCTATAAGAAAATTTATGGATGTATAGATCACACTTAGGAATGCTAAACAACAAATACATCATATACTTTATTCAATGTACTTATAAATAAAGAATATATACATTGTTTTATTAAAAGCGCTGTGAGTGTGATTTCCTTTTGTAAATTTGGCCTGGATTGTCACGATACAGCATCCAACAATGGTCCGCCATCATGCTTTCATTCCAATATCCTTGGTAGCGCTTCTCCATCATCTGAATATCTTGATGGAAGCGCTCTCCTTGCTCGTCACTCACTGCACCAAGGTTTTCAGGAAAGAAATCTAAGTGGGAATGCAGGAAGTGAATTTTTAAAACGACATTCGACACTCCATTTCTTTGAAGGCATCAAGGAGGTTCTTGACTCCATCCTTATACGCAGGTGACTTGTTGCTTCCAAGAAAGTTTTCACATATCCATTTGAACGCCAGCCAAGCCTTCAATTCCACCGGACTTAGGACTTTTTCAAATTCAGTGTCATTCAAAACCTCCCTTATTTGTGGCCCAACAAAAATTCCTTCCTTCAATTTTGCTGCAGTAACCTTCGGAAATTTCCTTGAAAGGTATTGGAACCCTTCAGAATTGACTTTACCCATTGCTTTAACAAAATTCTTCATTAAACCAAGTTTAATGTGAAGAGGTGGCAGATAGATCTTTTGGGGATCCACTAAAGGGACAGACTGGACATTGCTTATCCCTGGGACATATGTATACCTAAGTGGCCAGTCACTTTTGATGTAATGTTCTATAGTGGCGCGACTGTCCCACAGGCAAAGGAAATGACAAAATTTTGTGAATCCTGACTGCATACCCATAAGTATTCCTATAACTTTTAGATCTTCACAAACATTCCATTGATGACTGTCGTATTTGATTGCCTTCAGTAGTATATCCATATTGTCATATGTCTCTTTTAGATGGACGGAATGGGCAATGGGGATGGATGGCATTATATTACCATTATGCAAAAGAACTGCTTTCAGGGGTCATTCTTACATTGTCGAGGCATGTTGACTGACCTGAGCAAACTATAAATTCAAAAAAAATGTACACCAACTTGACAACAAGTTCTTGGACTGGACTGATCTTTTGACACACAAAGCACGGCGTTGTTGCCTGAATCACAATGCTGCTAGACGTAAAAGCTCACACCTGAAATACATAAGATGTATAATTAAGATAATTGAAATCAATAAGATGAATAAACTAAAAAAACACAATAAAATAAACACAATCAAATGTTGAAATATTAGTATTTTGCCTATTTAAAATGGTTAAATCTGTGTAGTTATATATATGCCTTCATCTTGAAAACTATACGTGCTGGAAAAATTCTGAATGCAGTTTTGGAATCAGCGTGCAAAATGCTATCCAGCCACCACAAATTTTACTCTGATGAAAAATCTTTGTTGACCACTGTAATTATTATCCAGGAGTTAGCACAATGGGTCTCATTAGTCTGGCCTGAGCATTGTGACAATTTCTGGTCCTCCTTACTAATTATTATTATTATTATTATTATTATTATACTGGGTCAAAAGTTATTAATTATTAATGGTTTGTTCTGTGTACGTGTATTAAAGTTTACTGTGTTTGAAAATCTTTATTGATGTATAATTCCAAGCCTAAATTATAACATTTCGCTTTGTATATAGTTCAATTAATGACACTTTGCAATATCACTTATTTACAGTTAAGTTTGAAGGCTTGAAGTGAATTATACTAAAAAATTGGCATATGTAACCTTGATTAACCTTGGTTTAGCTTCCGCCCGAATTGTTTATTATGACGAAGGTCAAGCTTGTCATTCAACCTTAGACCTACAGTTTAATGTGGAATCCGAACACGCCCCACCAGCATCCCAGCGTCTTAACCACTAGGCTACCCAGGGTACCCATTTATCTACCAACCAATTTCTTTATTGTGTGGAATGATAAACAGCTGGGTTTTGCTGCGCGCCGACTGCCGTCACTGGGTCTCAATCCTGGGGCAGATGGATTTGTAGTCAGCGACGCTAACCACTACACCACCGAGGCGCAATATAGTGTAAAGTACTTATCTATAGAACACCTCAACGATTATATAGTGTCTAATGAAGAACCAATACACTCATATTCAGAGATGGTCATAATACATGAAGAAGGGTATCGGTAATATACGGTATATGATATTCATATCTTCAATGCACACTCCAAGATACTTTTAAAACAGGAACAAGATATGGGTTACGTCGTGGCGTGTTGTAACACCGCTTTCCGTTGATCAGCAAAGTTAAGCCACAGTCGGTCTGGAGAGTAGTTGACTGGGAGACCGTCCTCTGCGTCCAAGTTATGTAGTGACCAGTCGTTCGGATCCCACGTAAAGCTATAGATCCCCTCTGTCATATGACCCTAGATGTTACGAAGGAAGTTAAAAGAAAACCCATCAAACAATACCAGGAACAAGGTATATATCGACGATAAATTTTTCAGCCTTTTCATACCTTTTCAATCAATAATTGTAAAGGGTGTTTTGTTTTGCATTTTAATACAAACCTAGTGGCTAATAAAACAGCTTAGGGGTATACTTTAATGGACTGTTGGTTGGTTAATCCGTTTAACATCCTTCGTCAAAATAAGTCCCCTTAAAAGGAAAACAGGTTTGAGACAACTAAATTATGTACAGGCTACAGCAAGTCCGCAAGCCCCTCACCCTCCACCCAACTCCATTTCTCAGACATGCGGACTTTGGACAGACTTTTGCTGGGTTTAATGTGTTGTAAACGTAGTGGAAGAGTTTTTAATGATTAAAACTTATTCTGTTTGTTTCCGCGACAAATGTAGTTGATAAGAAATCTAAGTGTGAAGTCAAAATACGATCTTTCCTAGTAATTTGGATTAGTTGGTGAAAATTAGTAAAATTAGGTGGTTGGTTATTGTTATACGTCACTGGTGCAACTGAGGGCTTTGTAAAACAGGTACCTAGAAATTTATGTAATAGGATATATTTTGGTAGAAAAATGGTCTAATTTATGATAAAATTTATAAAATATAGAATCCTATCTGTAATTACCAATAGTTTGGGTAATATCTACTTAGATACAGAGATAATACTCAATGTTTTTTTGCAAATTTATAAATTTAAATTAGTATACCATAAAATGATTTTCTCTTAAACTTACTTAGTGGGTAATTAAGGGATAACTCAGAAAATATTAATTTTTTTCGAGAAATGCAAAAACTTACGAAATTATACTATGACCATCCTACTTTGTATGAACTTTATACATAATTTACATTTTTTAAAGGGTTACGCTCAGATTTACAACATTTACTTCCAAATAGATAAAAATAGATCTAACTATAAAATATAGAATTATTTCCCCGATACAACACACACACATACACACACAGTACACGTTCTTGAATCCTTACGTTATAAATGGCAAGAGACCGTTCAAATTTATTTCCATCTCAAATAACAAAGAGATGACAAGAGATGAGCAGAGATGACATATAAGTAAATCTAAAGAATGATAGGGGTCTCATTGTTCAGATTGAGTGTTTATTACGCAACACGATTTCTTTTTATTTTGCCACGCTTCTGGAACAGTAAAGGATCCATTAACACACCCGCATTTACCATACTGTTTACCGGATTCAAATTCATAACTACATTTTGTCAAATCCAAATTCGAATCCGATATAAATGGATGAAATCCAAAATTCAGAAATTTGAATCCAATCCCCATATTTTAACATAGTCTCTAATGTATTGTCCAATAATAATAATAATAATATATTAATAATAATAATAATAATAACTTTTTTTGGTTTTAATCTCCATATTGTCTTTCATAATAAACGGGAACCTATGTTAATGCCTAAATAAAATTAATCTAGATTTTTGGACTAGGAAAAAGTTAATTCATTGAGGAAATTGAGATTGATACACTATTACAAAAAATCAGATTTCGGGAGAAATCTCTTTTAGTCTTTTAGTTGGTTGAAACAATTTAAAGAAATTTTCTGTTTATTTTTAAATGCAATTCTCACTGCTAAGAACCCTCAACGCCAATCACTAAAAATGCCTGCAGTATACATTGAGTTTACTGTATATATATTTTAACTTTCTAATTACTGTAACCTGTTGAAGAATGTAAAAGCCAATAAAATGTATAGATTTTCTCTTATATAAATAAATAAATATATATATATATATATATATATATATATATATATATATATATATATGTGTGTGTGTGTGTGTGTGTGTGTTGTGTGTGTGTGTGTGTGTGTGTGTGTTTGTTTTAACGTCAATGGTTTTTACAATATACATCTGCAAATTAAAAATATTGTACTTAATAAAATTATATTAAAGTGTAATTTTAAATCTCTCATTAAAAGCTTCAATGTCTAAATATTTACTCCGAATGGAGGTTTGCTCTTGAGAGAAAGAACCTTTCCTTTGATCGCATCCCAGATGGCTTCACTTCGTCAAATAAGATCAGATTTACTCAAAAACACTTCATGTATGAATAATTAATTAATTAAGAAAATGGAACGAAAATAATTAATAATTAGAATACAATAATTACGTAAAGAAATTAATTAATGGAACGATGTATTCAATTAAATCAACTATTTAATTGGTACAAAGATGTTTACGTTTCGTAAGGGTTTGGGACGTAGACGGGAGATCTGGTCGTATGGTAGACTGGTTGCGTATACGTTAGCACCTCCGTCTGGTAATAGCTGAGAGTGGTTGTGAATGTTTTTTCCGGTCCTGAAACGGTTATAAATTTCGTGACGTACTTCGGTTTCAAAACGGTTGACGTAACCTCGAAAGGTACCGACAAAGTCGAGGTGACGTAAATACTTTGGTAAACTGTCGTCGTTGTCGGGTAAGGTACGTCTCGGTAGGATGTAAACGTCGTGTGAAGGAGGTCCGTCGTCGTCAGGTATACTGTGTCCGTCACGTAAGCCGTTTGAGTGACGTAATCGGTGAGGTAACTCGTTTGCGTTGTCGTTCGGAGGCTACTGTGTGACTCCGTGAAGGTATGAAGTTCAGTGTGGTATTCTGTCACGTATTCTGTCCGGTAAACGGGGAACTCGTGTGTAACGTAAGCAGTGGCAAAACTTGTGACGTAATTCGTAACGTATGTCGGCACATATGTTGGAACAAACTAGAAAAATAAATACGCAAATATATTAGATTATGACTTAGAGTTGAACAAAACATACTTATGTTATGAAATTCTCCCACACTTATTTTATAACATTCTCTCATACTTAAATGAGTTTTTCTTACCTGGGTCGAAAAGTGCGTCACATACTTGTAAGAGGTTTGCGTCACTGATGTGGTAATATAGGACTGAAACGTATAATGACGTAAATTAGATAAAATAAATGAAAAATTGGGAGTTAAATGGCTGAAAATTATGTACAGTATGCAAGTCATTCGAATTAAAATCCTAAATGTTTGTTTAATTATTAGAAGAAATACAAAATACTTTCAAAATAGATCGGCTTTAATTTATTTTAAATTTCTTTGGAACGTTTATGGCAATAATGTTTTTGAGGTGGCATTTTATCTTTAGTCCTCTGAAATATATCTTTTTATTGGTATAATGCGCCTCGGTGGTGTAGTAGTTAGCGTCGCTGACTACGAATCCATCGGCACCGGGATCGAGACACGGCAGGCGGCGCGCAGCAAAACTCAGCTGTTCATCCTTCCACACAATAAAAAAAATTGGGTGGAAGATAAATGGGTACCCTGGGTAGTCTAGTGGTTAAGACGCCTGGATGCTGGTGGGGCGTGGTTTGGATTCCACATTAAACTGTAGGTCTAAGGTGGAGTGACAAACTTGACCTTCGTCATAATGAACAATTCGGGCGGAAGCAAACCCAAGGTTTAATATTCATATCAGAGCATATACAGGTAGAATACTTTAGTCATTATGCTCGTGTATATATATATATATATATACAGGAATACCTCGGATAAGACGGTTAATTCGTTCCGCCGACATGCCGCACTGTTTGAAACCGCCCTGTTCGAGGCATGTTTTAATGGGAAATACTGTAGGTCGTTCCAAGACATTTTAAATTACGTTTTTTGTATGATTATTTTCGATAATTATAATGATTTAACATGTTTAAATGTGAAATAAAACAATAAGAATGCAAGATCACCAGTTGAAAATTCTTTTGTAGGAACGTCTTCTGCTTCTGCATCTTCCTCTTTCGCTTCTTCTTCTTCATAAACTCGTTGTTGTTTCTAGATTGATTAGAGTTTCATTGTCTAGATCTTTCGAATGCGATTCAATGCACTCGATAACATTTGGTGCATCAACATTTTCGAATCCAAGATCCTTCCCAATGCTAACAATGTCAGTTGCAACTCCTGCAATGTGATTTTCGAAACCACGAAAATCAGTTGCACAATGTGGTAGAATATTTTTCCACACTGCTCGCATATTACTCGCAGTGACTTCAAGCCACGCTTGATTGATGTTTTCTATAATATTTCTGATGTTATAATTTTTCCAAAAACTTGTAGTATAGACCGCGCGCGGGTTGTTTGAAACTTAATATATCATCGCACTGACATTCCTTTTATAAATATCTTAAATATTACATTAAATAATTAATTTTATATTATAATATTCAATCCGTCCTATTGCGAAATCCGTCCTGTTTGAAACCGTCTTATCCGAGGTATTCCTGTATATATATAAAACAGGAGGAGTAGGAGAACGAGGTCAAGTTTAAAAGCAGCGAAGAGGTTCACTACTCATACAATTCGGAAGTACTTCGTACCTCAATCCTGAATCAATGACGGATACGTTTGTTAACATAACGACTATTCTCGATCAGTATCTCCATCATAAATCATACATAGATCGTGTAACTCATGTTTTAGATCGATTGGTTCGGTGGTTCTGGGAAAGATCTTTAAACATTTGACAAAATTTGGCGAAATAATAAAAACCATAAAAATGAGAACATGAAAAACAACCTCAATAGCGTTTCTCATGCAGCTGCGGAAAGCGGGAAACCCTAAAAAAAAAATGGCTATCTTCATACTGGAAGGCTTTCTACTCTCTAAATGGTACTAAGGGCCAAAGTAAATTAAATAAATAGTTAAATTTTACAATTATTTATGTAGCCTTAGATCTTGGTCTCTTGATATAAAGGAAGACTACTCTAGGTTCAATCCCTAAGTTAGACAGTCTATATTTGAGAAAAGTCATTGATAAGTTAAAAAGTTTTCGGGCTTGAGCAACCAAAATGAATCCAGAACTGAGAAGTAAAATATTTGAGGAAAAATTAGCTGAATTAGATATGTATTCACTTGAAAATTATCGACTTACAGGAGAACTAATTCGAGTATTAAAAACTGCTAAATGGCTTTGATAATGTACAGTAAATTACAGGAAGTTATATGATAGGGATACAGAGTCACTTACAGGAAGTAATGGCTATAAATTGAAAGTCAAAAGTTTTTAAGAGTAATGCTTTGAAGCAATTCTTTTCATTTAATGTTAAATATACTTAAACTTGGACTCCTTAAATTTTCTTGCTTTACGCATTTCATTGTTAAAAAACTCATTAAAAATTTCATCAGACATTTGAAATTAGTCTTTTCAATTGTTTAAGAAATCGGGACAATTTAGAAATTTCAACTAACTTACTGAAATGTCTAACAAAATGTTTAACTAGTGCGAAATATCTAATGCATTAGACATTTCAAAATTCACAAAACTGGGACAATGAAACGTCTAACGAAACGTCTACTTCCGTTTAGAGCATATACCTATAAGTGGGTACTGGAAACTGGGGTGTAAGGCAGTTCTAGAGGAAAATGGTTACCGAAAATTTTGGGTTAGGGAAAAAAAATAACAGTTAGGAAACATCGTTTGAAATGATGTTGCGCAGGTCTAATTTATAAGTTTTTTATGATGGTCTAAAGAAACTGTTTTCAGGATATATTTATTTAGAAGTGTAGAAGTTTATCCTGTTATCTCATGATCCAACCACTTATGTATCCTTTGCAAAAAGAAAGAATGTTATAATTTATGATTGTTTTATACCGATATAGTTTCAATCACGCAAACCATGCATGAAAATCTATAAATAAACTGTATGAATAGTCTTGGAGGTCTTGGAGGATATTATATGACGCTACATAGATGCTACATTACCGTGAAGTGTCTCGTCTCCGTGACTGTGACGAGAGGATCTGCGTAAATGTCATGCCCAGCGTTATGCCCGAAGCCGTTTGCCTCTTGATGAATATGGTTGTGTTTGTCTACACCACCAATGTGATGAGAAGCGTCTCCGAACTCATTCTGATCAAACACTCCCTCCAGAGAACTAAAATCAAATTTGCGGTTCGAGGAAGAAGCTAATTCTCTACCACCAAGAGTCTTCTTGGTGTTTTCACTCTCCTTTGAGGACAAATCTTCCCGACCACTCCACGATGGGTACTGAAGTGTAGAATTGGTTTTTGGAAAAGAAAAATTAATGTTTCCTTTCGCTGGAGATCGAGTGAGGCTTGAAGTGGGTCGTATTAGGATGGCGGATGATCGACTCATCCACGAGGATAAAAGGATGAAAAGGATTCGGAGATGTGGAAGAGAAATGGGCATGGTGAGGAACAGTTCTAGATTCCAGCAAACACGAAAGAACGAGTGAAAATGTTTAGTCATAACAAAATATATTATTTATTTCAATATTGAAACCGTTTTCCTTATCGTCCAATGCAAAATTGACGAACAAATAACAAGTATCAAATATAATTTAATATCTGGAACACTATATCGTTGAAAATATAACTCCTAGTTCTCTATACTAACCGCTACATGAACCCGCAACGTCTTTCCTCTAACTCCTGAAGGAAGCCACTAGGCTATTAAACGCCTTCAGAATACTCCCTAAATCTACTTTACTTTACTTTTCCTCTTCCCTTCTCCTCTGCATGACAGATGATTTTGTTTCGTAGGACATCAATGACGATTCGTTTTCCTTTCAGCAATAGAGGAACTTTTCTTTCTCTCGGAGGAAAGTAAAACCAAACTTTCTTTACCTTTCCACTACCATCTGCTTGAAGCCATTTCTTTTAATGCATAAGTGATAGAAGTCTCGAAAGACAATTCAATGAACAATGACTGCTTTGCAAAGAATTCTTTCAAACGTAAAAAAGATTAGAAAGCAAAGGTTTCACTCTTCTTTAGAGTACCGTTCCACCTATACACATATTCAGGGTAAAGGAGGCAACTAGTAGCATCATTGCAAAGTATATACAGTAGAGGGCCAATATATATAGAAATGAGGTTTTAGCACGTGGGTCATTACCACTGGAAATATGAATGCCTTTCGATATATATATATATATTTTTTTTTTTTTTTAATGTCCTAATTATATATAATATATTTTATGCTGTTTATTCTGTTGTAAATTCGATAATTTTTCACTCTTAACATCACAAAACTTCAAACCTCAAAAAATTGAGTTAGCGATGCATGAAGAATTTTTCGCGCTCAGGGCAAAGGGAAAGGTAGAAAATAACACACACACACACACACACACATATATATATATATATATATATATATATATATATATATATATCGTTTCGCCCATACACTTCAAGCATCTTCAGAAACTGATTATGAAAGTTTGACAGAAAGTGCGAAGTGATAAAATAATAAGATATACATTACAAATTTGACAGTTCACCAAAAACAGTGTTTTTCTAATTTCAATATTATTTCCTTATTATGTATAGATTCAATCTTATTCTATTTTAATCAGGTAAAAATATTTATAAGGAGGGTCATATTTTATTGTATTCGATATTTATTTCTTGTTCATTTTCCTTAATCAATCGTGATTCTGACTTCTTCAAACTGTGAAAAGCATTTGTTTTATATAACACTGAAACACTCCTGAAGGTGGTGTTATTTTCCCCGTTTTGTTATTTTATGGCCTTTTTTCTCAAATGTTCGCGAGTTTTTTGCTTGGTTTATACTTATGCTGAAGTTCTCTGAGGTGAAATGTATTTGTGGTGTAACGAATGTAAGGGGAGTTACATCCTTTTTCCGAACATGTAAACTGGCATATCTCGTTCATGTTTAACCTTTGAGAATACTTCTTTCTTGTTAAAAAAAAAAATATGTCGACATTCATTTTAGGTTTGTAATAATGAACTATCATTTTCTTTTTATCTTTGATGAAGATGCTATGCTTATTTCAATAATTTCATTTAGTAATTTATTTTCCTTTTTTATCCAACAGTTTGAGAAGAACGTTTATATATATATATATATATATATATATATATATATATATATACATACATATATATATATATATATATATATATATATATATATATATATATATATATGGGATGAATTTCACAATAAAACACGTGAAATGAATGAATGCTGCAAACCCACAAGGAAAAAGAAAAACGATTCCAAGGCCTTTCGTGTATTCAAAGCTACACCTCGTCAGGGAATGAAGATAAAAGGCGAGATGCCCATAAATATATACAACGTACAGGAAAAACAAAACAATTAGCACATACTTAATAGGGGTTGATGAGAGGCAAAAGAAATTTTAACATGATATCGTCAATTTTATACGTCCCCGCACTGTTATTGAAATTGTTTTTAAAATGAATAAATGCACATTCTAGAATATTTCGTTCTATTATATCTCTGTTTTTAACAAGCGCTTTAGAACTATCCCACTTGATGCTATGGTTACATCTATACATATGGTTAAACAAAGCATTGGAAGTGTTAGCTGTTCTACAAGCATATTTATGCTGTTTTACCCTAATATCTAACGTTTTACCGGTTTGGCCTATATATACTGAGTTACATTGTGTACATCCAATCGAATACACACAACCAACAACATTATCAGGGCTATTCTTTATTAGGCGTGATTTAACAGTATTATTATACTTAAAGATTACATTAATGCCAATTGCTTTAAGTACAGTTGGAAGGTATTGAAAATTAACATGGTAAGGTAGGCTAAGGATATTTTTACGCTGAAATTCCTTTACAATTACATTATTATAATACCTATTCTTGGCTTTCTTAAGACAGTTATCTAAAAATGAAATAGGATAACATAATTTAGTACCAATATTCATGATATTGCATAACTCGGAATCTAAAAATTCAGGACTGACAACTCTCAATGCTCGAAGAAACATAGCAGAGAAAATAGAGGATTTAATCGAAGGATGATGGTCAGAATAAAAATGCACGTAAGAGTTATTATTAGTAGGCTTACGGTAGACTTCATATTTGAACTGATTAGAGCATCTCCAAATTTTTAGATCAAGAAAAGATAGGCTTCCATCATTTTCTTTTTCAACTGTAAACTTAATAGATGGGACTAAATTGTTGAGCCTACCAAGAAATAAGTCCACATCCAAATTATTAGGCCAAAGGCATAAAATATCATCTATATACCTGTACCAAACCAGGTTAAAATTAACAATCGTAGGCAAAATTCTACTTTCAAAAAATTCCATATATAAATTAGCTAGTACAGGTGAAAGGGGATTTCCCATAGCCAATCCAAACGACATAACATAAAACTTATTTTCAAACTGAAATTTACAATCTTTGACACACAGCTTAATTAACTCAATAAGAGTGTTGTGTTGAACAGGGAAAGAATATTCAGAAATCTTATCTTTTAAAAAATCAAGTAGGTCATCAACAGGGACTTTTGTGAATAGCGAGGATACATCGAAGCTTACCAATTTGAAATTTGGGTCATTAGGGAACGTCAGTTTGTCAATAAGATCCATGCTATTTACAATATGTGACTCAGAAATAGAGCCAACTAACGGTGTTAATAAACTAACTAACCATTTTGATAGCTTATAGGTTACGGAGCCCACTGAGCTAACAATAGGCCTCATGGGATTATTAACTTTGTGTGTTTTTACTAAGCCGTACAGATATGGTAGTGACGAATTGATACTAAGAAACTGCTGTGAAAGCCCATTATAGTTATTTTTTAATATTTCTCTTAATTTTCTGTTAAACATTTTATTAACATCCTCCAATGGGTCTCTTTTAGAGGTTTGTACGTGTCACGATCACTTATAACGTATTCATCTTTTCAACATAACTGTTTTTGTCCATGATGACGATCGAATTGGATTTGTCCGCTTTAGTAATATGTAATGAATCATTATTTTTCAGTGTTCCCTAATGACCCTAATTTCAAATTGGTAAGCTTCGATGTATCCTCGCTATTCACAAAAGTCCCTGTTGATGACCTACTTGATTTTTTAAAAGATAAGATTTCTGAATATTCTCTCCCTGTTCAACACAACACTCTTATTGAGTTAATTAAGCTGTGTGTCAAAGATTGTAAATTTCAGTTTGAAAATAAGTTTTATGTTATGTCGTTTGGATTGGCTATGGGAAATCCCCTTTCACCTGTACTAGCTAATTTATATATGGAATTTTTTGAAAGTAGAATTTTGCCTACGATTGTTAATTTTAACCTGGTTTGGTACAGGTATATAGATGATATTTTATGCCTTTGGCCTAATAATTTGGATGTGGACTTATTTCTTGGTAGGCTCAACAATTTAGTCCCATCTATTAAGTTTACAGTTGAAAAAGAAAATGATGGAAGCCTATCTTTTCTTGATCTAAAAATTTGGAGATGCTCTAATCAGTTCAAATATGAAGTCTACCGTAAGCCTACTAATAATAACTCTTACGTGCATTTTTATTCTGACCATCATCCTTCGATTAAATCCTCTATTTTCTCTGCTATGTTTCTTCGAGCATTGAGAGTTGTCAGTCCTGAATTTTTAGATTCCGAGTTATGCAATATCATGAATATTGGTACTAAATTATGTTATCCTATTTCATTTTTAGATAACTGTCTTAAGAAAGCCAAGAATAGGTATTATAATAATGTACTTAAAGCAATTGGCATTAATGTAATCTTTAAGTATAATAATACTGTTAAATCACGCCTAATAAAGAATAGCCCTGATAATGTTGTTGGTTGTGTGTATTCGATTGGATGTACACAATGTAACTCAGTATATATAGGCCAAACCGGTAAAACGTTAGATATTAGGGTAAAACAGCATAAATATGCTTGTAGAACAGCTAACACTTCCAATGCATTATTTAACCATATGTATAGATGTAACCATAGCATCAAGTGGGATAGTTCTAAAGCGCTTGTTAAAAACAGAGATATAATAGAACGAAATATTCTAGAATGTGCATTTATTCATTTTAAAAACAATTTCAATAACAGTGCGGGGACGTATAAAATTGACGACATCATGTTAAAATTTCTTTTGCCTCTCATTAACCCCTATTAAGTATGTGCTAATTGTTTTGTTTTTCCTGTACGTTGTATATATTTATGGGCATCTCGCCTTTTATCTTCATTCCCTGACGAGGTGTAGCTTTGAATACAAGAAAGGCCTTGGAATCGTTTTCCTTTTTCCTTGTGGGTTTGCAGCATATATATATATATATATATATATATATATATATATATATATAATATATATGAAAATGAAATGAAAATTAAAATGAAAAGGTTTATTGGCAGACTATAGTTCATATGACAAATATTATTAATACAATGACAGTTCACATACGTACTAAGGATAGAAATATATACAATTGATTAGAAATAATACTGTAATGTCTAAGTTAAGTGGAGCTACAGACAGACGTTTTCGTACCAAGAAGTCCATAGCTTAGAGGATAAATGGCAGGACTCATGGATAGCTTGGATGATCGGGTTGGTTGATTTTTTAATTCTTTGCATTAGACTGTGTTCAGCACGTCTTGTTACCTCCGGGAAGCTCGGGACATTGCGGGTAGCAAACATTTGCGAAGCTGAGCATCTCGGGGATAATTTATGTAAGAGTCTAAAAGACCTGTTGTACAGCAAATTTAGGGTTCTGCCAGAACCTTTTTTATAATTCACCCAGAGTTGCTGACCGTATATATTACTGCAGAAAGTACGAAAGAGTGTGTCTTTAGCTTCACTTGTACAGAAACGAAAGTTCCTTATGGTCATATTCGCTTTAGCACACAGGCTTCGAGATTGTTTTCTTATATCCGAGTCATCACTCAAGGAGCTGGTAATAGTTTGACCCAAATACTTAAACTCTTGTACTTCCTCAATTACTTCACCATTCATTTTAAACCTTATATCAGCTGAATGATTACAGCTTTTAGGATGAAATTGCATAACCTTAGTTTTTGTAACATTAAAAAGAATATCATGTTTCTGCGAATACACTTCGCAGACATTTAGTAGCCGATCCAGACCTTTAACAGAGGGACTTATTAACACCATATCATCGGCATAAACTAAGTTATTTATCCTTGTGTTATCTATACAACATCCTACTGTTGCCTCATTAAGTGAAGCAATTCATCCGTCAATATACACATTAAACAGCATAGGGGAGAGCAAGGAGCCTTGTCTCACCCCACAAGAGGAGCCAAAACACTCGGATAGTACATTGCAACTAACAGTGAAAGATTGGTGGGAATACCAAAATTTCAATAAATTTAATATGTACATGGAAACCTTCCTGTCTTCTAGTTTTGCAAATAAAATATTGTGGTTCACCCTATCATATGCCTTACTTATATCAAGGAAACAGCTATAAATGGTTGAATTACTGTCAATGTATTTAGATATTGTTTCTTTAAGTACATAGATACACAGGTCAGTTGAGTGGGACCTTTTAAAGCCAAACTGATTAGGAAATGTCCATAGGAAATCATTTAATCGGAGTAACAAGAGTTTTTCTAATAGTTTCGAGAAGCAGGAAGCGACAGCAATAGGCCTGTAATTATTGCTGGACAGAATGTCTCCGTACTTATTTTTGACCAGGGGCAAGATATATACCCTCATGAACTCTGCAGGGATATAGCTATGAGCAAGCATGGCTGATAGGAGCAATGATATATGCAGACATACTACGTCATTTGCATATTTTAAGTGCTCATTCGATAAGTCATCTACCCCTGACGCAGAACCAGTCTTTAACTCTTTAATTAACCTCTTTACTTCAGAAAATGATATCAAAATATTTTCCCTTGTCCCTCCCACAATCGTTTCGCTGCAATCTATCTTAAGATTATCCCTACTCACACTATTAAGAATGTTAGAGTAGTGGTTTTTCCACAGCTTTGCAATTTCATCCTCCCCCGACACCCCATCGATTGTCGGAGGGAGGATATTTTTGACACCCGTTTGATTCTTAACAAATTTCCAAAATTTGTTATTATCGTTATTTATGCGAGCTTCACAGGCTTTTGATGCTCGAATATACTCTTCTTCCTGTTTACATCGCCTTATGGCCGCCTTATACTGACCCCGACTTCTACACATATTTATGTATACTGGTCCTAATCTGGGTCTACCATGAAAGCACCACAAATCATAGGCGTCTTTCGATTCCCTCTTCAGGGGGGCAATAAAATCATTCCATCCAGGAATAACCTTAGTATGATAGTTGTAAGATTTAATCAAGGGGCTTTCTGCTTCTCTTAACAGGGATATTATCTTACTATACCTAATACCCATCTATGAGTTTACAGTGAGAATCATTTGAGCAAGGACTATTACAGGCAAGGTGCAAAATTTCTAAATTATTAAAGAGGTGACACGTTCTGTCTTTGTATTCTATTCTCTGCTGCATATTAACATTGGACCAATCGACGCGATTATTCTTACCTATTGAGTTCTTGATAAGTAGTGTTGCGCATAAATTGGTAACGTTAATTAATATTTCTAATGGTCTATGATCAGAAAGAAGGAAATCATGCAAAATATGAACTCTAACAATTCGATCCTTTAGATCAGGGGTTCCCAAATTGGTGTTCCGCGGAACACTTGTATACCGTGAGAAGTGTTCCGCGGAACACAATTTGGGAACCCCTGCTTTAGATTATTACTAGTGAGACAATGATCAATCCACCTGGTGGTACCACTCATATCGCTAACGTATGTAAAATTACCACTGGCTACCCCTAATACATCTACATCACTTATACTTAAATTGGCCGACTCGCACATGTTACCCAATTCTCCAAAGAATTCCGAGTTCACATGTGCGTTAAAGTCCCCCATTATTATACAGTGAGAATATTTGGGGTTATCTGATAATGACTTAATTTTGTACAGCAAATCAATGTATTCATCTAGATTACTGCCGTTGTTGTATGGTAAATAGCAGTTTACAATTAATATGCAATCATTGTTCACTTGTACTTCAATGCCTAACAACCTTACGTTATCGCTTGTTAAAAATCTTATATGTTTTGACAAATTTTTCCTTAATAAGAAAGCAACACCACCAAAAGGCCTACCGTACATTAATTCATCTGACAAGTCTACTGCTGATGACGCATGGTACATAAAGTCATCAGATGGTAGAGAGGAATTTTAGCTCTTGCTTAGGTAGCCAGTGCTCCTGCAGGAGTATCAAATCTGCACTGTCGCAGATTTTATGAACATCTACAGATGAATTCCTCATTGACCTTACATTATATGAGACTATTTTCAACAAATTATCCGCCATGACTGATATATAT
The DNA here is from genome assembly GCA_023014485.1 of Bathynomus jamesi. NCBI lineage: Eukaryota > Metazoa > Arthropoda > Malacostraca > Isopoda > Cirolanidae > Bathynomus > Bathynomus jamesi. The sequence goes on along the minus strand of JAJOZX010001023.1, from coordinate 890,120 downwards.
ATATATATATATATATATATATATATATATATATATATATATATATATATATATATATATAAATGAAAATGAAAATGAAAATGAAAAGGTTTATTGGCAGACTATAGTCCATATGACAAATATTATTAATACAATGACAGTTCATATACTAAGGATAGAAATATATACAATTGATTAGAAATAATACTGTAATGTCGAAGTTAAGTGGAGCTACAGACAGACGTTTTTGTACCAAGAAGTCCATAGCTTAGAGGATAAATGGCAGGACTCATGGATAGCTTGGATGATCGGGTTGGTTGATTTTTTAATTATTTGCATTAGACTGTGTTGAGCACGTCTTGTTACCTCCGGGAAGCTCGGGACATTGCGGGTAGCAAACATTTGCGAAGCTGAGCATCTCGGGGGTAATTTATGTAAGACTCTAAAAGACCTGTTGTACAGCAAATTTAGGGTTCTGCCAGAACCTTTTTTATAATTCACCCAGAGTTGCTGACCGTATATATTACTGCAGAAAGTACGAAAGAGTGTGTCTTTAGCTTCACTTGTACAGAAACGAAAGTTCCTTATGGTCATATTCGCTTTAGCACACAGGCTTCGAGATTGTTTTCTTATATCCGAGTCATCACTCAAGGAGCTGGTAATAGTTTGACCCAAATACTTAAACTCTTGTACTTCCTCAATTACCTCACCATTCATTTTAAACCTTATATCAGCTGGCTGATTACAGCTTTTAGGGTGAAATTGCTTAACCTTAGTTTTTGTAACATTAAAAAGAATATCATGTTTCTGCGAATACTCTTCGCAGACTTTTAGTAGCCGATCCAGACCTTTAACAGAGGGACTTATTAACACCATATCATCGGCATAAACTAAGTTATTTATCCTTGTGTTATCTATACAACATCCCACTGTTGCCTCATTAAGTGCAATTAATCCGTCAATATACACATTAAACAGCATAGGGGAGAGCAAGGAGCCTTGTCTCACCCCGCAAGAGGAGCCAAAACACTCGGATAGTACATTGCCCCACCTAACAGTGAAAGATTGGAGGGAATACCAAAATTTCAATAAATTTAATATGTACATGGAAACCTTCCTGTCTTCTAGTTTTGCAAATAAAATATTGTGGTTCACCCTATCATATGCCTTACTTATATCAAGGAAACAGCTATAAATGGTTGAATTACTGTCAATGTATTTAGATATTGTTTCTTTAAGTACATAGATACACAGGTCAGTTGAGTGGGACCTTTTAAAGCCAAACTGATTAGATGTCCATAGGAAATCATTTAATCGGGGTAACAAGAGTTTTTTTAGTAGTTTCGAGAAGCAGGAAGCGACAGCCATAGGCCTGCAATTATTGCTGGACAGAATGTCTCCGTACTTATTTTTGACCAGGGGCAAGATATATACCCTCATCATCTCATGAACTCTGCAGGGATATAGCTATGAGCAAGCATGACTGATAGGAGCAATGATATATGCAGACATACTACGTCATTTGCATATTTTAAGTGCTCATTCGATAAGTCATCTACCTCTGACGCAGAACCAGTCTTTAACTCTTTAATTAACCTCTTTACTTCAGAAAATGATATAAAAATATTTTCCCTTGTCCCTCCCACAATCGTTTCGCTGCAATCTATCTTAAGATTATCCCTACTCACACTATTAAGAATGTTAGAGTAGTGGTTTTTCCACAGCTTTGCAATTTCATCCTCCCCCGACACCCCATCGATTATCGGAGGGAGGACATTTTTGACATTTTGACATTTTATATATATATATATATATATATATATATATATACAGTATAATCAGAGCTGGGCACTTCCGCAAACACTTCCGCAAACCGCAAATTCCGCAATTGCGGAAGATGTTTTTCGTTTGCGGATTTGCGTTTGCGGCAAAGTCATCGCAAATTAGTGATTTTGAGTTTGCGGATTTGCGTTTGCGGAAGTGATTTTGAGTTTGCGGATTTGCAATCGCAAATCCGCAAACTCAAAATCACTTCCGCAAACGCAAATCCGCAAACGCAAATTCACTAGTTTGCGATGACTTTCCCGCAAACGCAAATCCGCAAACGAAAAACATACTTCTGCAATTGCGGAATTTGCGGTTTGCGGAAGTGCCCAGCTCTGCAGTATATAAACATTTTTTACACACACACACACACACACACACACACATATATATATATATATATATATGAAAATTATTTCACGAAAGTAACACGTGAAAAATATTTATGATGAATAAAACCACGAAGGAAAGGAAACACAGATGGTGCTCAAGCGCTTTCGTCTAATGACACCCTCAGGAACACTGAAGTACATAAAGAATTACAGCCTATATATAGGTTACAGAAAAAAAAATATATATATATATATATACACAATAAACGGAGAAACGAAATTAAAGGATTGTGGAAGGGGGCACACAAATTTATAAGGAAAAACTATCGATTTTTTAGCACAAGATTAAGATTTGTTTCCAAACAATGTTATAGATAAAAAAAAAAAAATAAAATAAAAATAAAATATATATATATACAAATTTATACTGGAAATCTGCCCAAGTTTTAGCACTCTGCTCTTTTTGTATATAAAAATTGAACAATTATCGATTTTTAGCACAAGATTAAAAGATTTGTTTCCAAACAATGTTATAGATAAAAAAAAAATATATATACAAATTTATACTGGAAATCTGCCCGGGTTTTAGCACTCTGCCCTATTTTTTTGTATATAAAAATTGAAAAATAAAAGTTATTAGGGTGGCATACAAATTTTACCAAAGATTTAGCGTTCTACCTTTCTTATCTAAATCTGTTCTGAAGGAATTCAAAACAACAGGATCGAGTTGAAAAAGACCTTTGCTTATGTTGAAGTTATTTGTTAGTTGGATAATGGCAGACTCAAGAATATTTCTATTAACAATGTCAAAAAATATTTTAGTACTTCCATTTTTCCCGGGCTTTTTAGGCATTGCTAACGTATTTAAACTTTTGGATATTAATGTAGTATTTTCATATAACAATATTGTGAAAAATATCATAGTAAAAAATAGCCCTACCAATAATTCAGGCATTATCTATAAAATTGGTTGTAAACAATGTGATTCCTTTTACATAGGTCAGACGGGAAAGGATTTGCACACACGTATAAAACAGCATCAATATTCCGTTAGAACAGGACAATTGTCCAGTGCCCTTTTTGTCCATTTGTCAGAGTTATCCCACTGTATTGATTGGAATAATGCTTCAGTTTTATTCCACTCTAGCAACATTGTTAATAGAAATATTCTTGAGTCTGCCATTATCCAACTAACAAATAACTTCAACATAAGCAAAGGTCTTTTTCAACTCGATCCTGTTGTTTTGAATTCCTTCAGAACAGATTTAGATAAGAAAGGTAGAATGCTAAATCTTTGGTAAAATTTGTATGCCACCCTAATAACTTTTATTTTTCAATTTTATATACAAAAAATAGGGCAGAGTGCTAAAACCCGGGCAGATTTCCAGTATAAATTTGTATATATATATGTATTTTTTTTTTATCTATAACATTGTTGGAAACAAATCTTTTAATCTTGTGCTAAAAAATCGATAATTGTTCAATTTTATATACAAAAGAGCAGAGTGCTAAAAACTTGGGCAGATTTCCAGTATAAATTTGTATATATATATATTTTATTTTTATTTTATTTATTTATTTTTATCTATAACATTGTTTGAAAACAAATCTAATCTGTGCCTAAAAAAATCGATAGTTTTTCCTTATAAATTTGGTGCCCCCTTCACAATCCTTTAATTCGTTTCTCCGTTTATTGTATTATATATATATAATAATATATATATATAATATATATATATATATATATATATATATATGCTGCATATATATATATATATATATTTTTTTTTCTCTTTCTGTAACCTATATATAGGCTGTAATTCTTTATGTACTTCAGTGTTCCTGAGGAGTCATTAGACGAAAGCGCTTGAGCACCATCTGTGTTTCCTTTCCTTCGTGGTTTTATTCATCATATAGATATATATATATATATATATATATATATATACTGTATATAAATCGATTGTTTTATTTCTAAGAATTGAGCTTAAAATATTGCTCAATGCCCAAATTCATTAAAAAATTTGGAGAATTTTCCAAATTACGTTAAATTCGAAACTGACCATAATTTTTTGATAATAATAATAATTAAATAAATAAAATCGATTTATTTAACATTTTATGACTTTCCCAAGAATTTATGCTTAAAATTGAGAATATATTATATATCTATTTTTAAATTGATAATTATTTAGTTCGTAAAAATTGGTCGTTGCAAAATTTACCGGCAGTTTTAAATAAGTTTCTTATGTTCTTGTGGTTCGGAACCCACGTAAAATTGTAGGTCCCCTCCGCCACCACGGAGGACATACACAATACACGATTACGAACACAGTTAGGTAGACCAGCCATGAGTGGATCCTAGGGTCTTTGTTGGTCTGAAACAATTATAACATTATAACATTATATATATATATATATATATATATATATATAGATATATATATATATATATATATATATATATATATAATATATATATATATATATAATTAATTATCGGTTTAAAACTAAAGATAGAATCTCTCGGTCCAGAGGAGCAAGTCATAATAGACTACTATCCACAAATGTTACACTCTATATCTATTTATAACGGACATGCAAATATATCAGATCCAAATAATCCAGTCAATTCATTACGGTATCCATCAAGTCACGGTCCATATCGATTGCGGACCAAGTCAAAATTTACAACCATATACATTACAATATATACACTTACGAGGAAAGTGTAGGTGTGGCTGTAAAGACTGTACAGTAATGTAGAAATGTGTGTGCACCCATTATGGGTCTCCCATTTAAAGGTGTTTGTGGGGCAAGTGAAGATCATGAGTTTTTCAATACCTCACAGTACTATGGGGGGCACCGCTCGCAGAGGAATCTCTTTAAATGGGGTGTGTAAGGACAGAGAGTATCCCCTAACCCAAGACGCTGCCTCCCTATATCCCACAACACTTGTGTTGAGTTGTGGGATCTATCCCACAAAGCCTTAATTTTACTACCTTAAACTATACCCTTTCTATCAACATGCGCGTCCAATCGATTCTTAAACATGTTTATAGACGTGCTACTAATTACTTCTACCGGCAAACTATTCCAGCTATTTACTATTCTATGCGTAAAAAAGTTTTTCGCAACTGCTGTCTCGAACCTTCTACTTGTCAACTTACACCCGTTATTTCTAGTCCTATTAGATTGAGATATTTCGAAAAAGCTATCTCTATCTACGTTATCAAACCCATTCATAATTTTGAAAACCTGGATTAGATCACCCCTTAACCTCCGACTCTCGAGTGTAGTCAATTTTAACTCTTTAAGCCTATCCTCGTACGACTTTGACCTAAGAGACGGAATATGGAATCGCTTCACAATCACTTGAATACATAAACTGTTAAATATTCTTTTAAGTCCAAAAGAAATTAATAAAAAAATTCTATGGGAATAAACCTTTGGTTTCTAAAATAAATTTTGCAAATAGTCGAAGAATCTTTGGCGATATAATATTATATATATATATATATATATATATATATATATATATATATATATATATATATATAATATATATATATTATATATACACACTGACTGAAAGTTATAAAGTAAATTGCTATTGACAAGAATGAAAATGATGACAGAGTTATGGTCTTATATTCTTACAGAATAAAGTGGTCAACGCCCGCAACTCAGTGAGTATCACCTTTTTTCTTATAAGCAAAATGAAGAAACTAAGGTCGGGTGTTCGACTTCCGATAGTACTGGTAATAATACTCCGGGAGTTAGCATCACGCGCCGCACATTAGTTTGGCTTGAGCATTGTGCCAATATCTGATCTTCCTAAATGATATTATTATTAAATTTATTATCATCGGAAACCAATCCCCAATCTTAGTGTCTTCACTTTACTTATAGAAAAACGGTGTTACTCGCTAAGCTAGAATCAAATCCCAACCCAATAACCTACGGGCGCTGTCATTATAAAGACAGGGCCACCAAGTTTATGTGACACTGTTTTTACATTTCTGTGTTTTAGCCAATTCGAGGGTTTACGCTATTTTTGCGTCATATTTTATAGGATTCAAAATGTGATAAAGATTGGGTTCGCTTTATGAAATGAAAATGACGTTTCTTCGTTTCGCTTTATACTTTATAACAGCTCTCTCTCTCTCTCTCTCTCTCTCTCTCTCTCTCTCTCTCTCTCTCTCTCTCTCTCTCTCGATTATATATATATATATATATATTAGGGTGACAATAAAAATCGAAAGTTGGAGTTTTTTATTGGCCATTTGTTCAATGCTGCTACTACATGAGAAAACAATGTACTGTAAATATTAGGTCATTCAGATAATATTTAAGGGTGTCTCAAGTGAGGTAAATAATTCTCCTTATTCATTAATATTTTTTTTAATTACTTATTACGATTGGAGTACGCCTGCACTTAAACTTTATGAACTAAAACTAACGTTTATTTACATTAATTAAAAAAAATATCAATTTATTTTTACTAGGTAATGAACAATTAATTTGTTATAAGGAGAATTATTTACCTCACTTGAGACACCCTTAAATATTATCTGAATGACCTAATATTTACAGTACATTGTTTTCTCATGTAGTAGCAGCATTGAACAAATGGCCAATAAAACACTCCAACTTTCGATTTTTATTGTCACCCTAAATATATATATATATATATATAATATTTTATATATTATATTGTATGGGATAAATTTCACAATTAAACACTTGAAATAAATAAATGATGCGAAAAAAGTAATAAAAAAGTCCAAGCGCGATTTTGAAATTTTCATAGCTCGTGACGGCAAAGAAAATCCCAAGCGATTCTTTCAATACGTCAATAAGAGAAACCCAGTAAAGAGCGTCTTGGGACCGTTGAAAAATTCTGACGGTGAGCTAATTTTTGAAAACAAGCAAATGGCTACTCTGCTAAACGAATTTTTTACGTCAGTTTTAACAATAGAATATGTAACGAATATCCCTACGGTCATAGACATAATACCCTTCGATAATGATATACTTTAGATAATATTGTGGTGAGTGAAAGGAAGGTACTGCACCATATTTGTAAAATGAAAATGCTTAAATCGCCGGGGTCGGATTCCATATATCTCATACAACTAAAAGAATTAAAAGAAAGCATTGTTGTGCCGCTGATAAAGATTTTTAAAGCGTCTATTTCTGAGGGGTGCGTACCGGATAATTTCAAGTTAGCAAATGTAACGCCTATTTTTAAGAAAGGCAATAAGGGTGCGGTGGGAAATTATAGGCCAATCAGTTTAACTTCTGTTGTAGGTAAGCTACTGGAATCAATAATTAGGGATCGTATAGTCGAACACTTATAATTGCATAACTTGATTAGAAATACGCAGCACGGGTTTTGTCGAAACAAATCTTGCTTAACTAATCTTTTAGAATTTTTCCAAAGCATAGTTGAAGTTTACGATAGTCATCGGGCGGTAGATGTAGTGTATTTAGATTTTCAAAACGCGTTTGATACCGTAACGCACAAAAGACTCATTGAAAAAACTAAGACTCATGGGATCAGGGGCGTAGTAATAAATTGGAGAGAAGAGTGGTTGCGAGGTAGGAAACAGAGGGTAGTCGTTGATGGAGCGGAGTCGTCTTGGACTAATGTAGCGAGCGGCGTTCCTCAGGGTTCTGTATTGGGCCTCTTGCTTTTTTTTTATATATATGAACGATTTAGATGTCGGCCTAGTCAGTACAGTTTCAAAGTTTGCGGATGACACGGAGTTGGGTGGTAGGGCGATTAATGACGAAGATAGAGGTAAAATCCAGGAAGATCTGAATAAAATCGTAGATTGGTCATTCACATGGCAAATGAGATTTAACGTCGATAAGTGCAATATTTTACATATAGGTTCCCGTAACGGTAATTTTGCGTATACTATGTCAGGGAAGGAGTTGGCAAGCGTAGAGCAGGAAAAAGATTTAGGAGTTATAGTCACTGGTGATTTAAAAGTGGCGAAACAAAGTACAGCAGCGGTTAATAAAAAGAACAAAGTACTAGGTTTTATAGTTAGGAAGTTTGAGTACAAATCGCTCGATATTATTGTTCCTCTTTATAAATCATTAGTTAAACCCCATTTGGAGTACGCAATCCAATTTTGGAACCCGCATATGCGAAAAGATATAGACAAAATGGAAAGAGTTCAAAGACGAGCAACTAAGATGATTCCGTCGCTTAGGTCAAAGTCATACGAGGATAGGCTTAAGGAGTTAAAATTGACTACACTCGAGACTAAGAGGCTAAGGGGTGATCTAATCCAGGTTTTTAAAATTATGAATGAGTTCGATAACGTAATAGAGATAGCTTTTTCGAAATATCACAATAGAGTAGAACTAGAAATAACGGGTGTACCTACCAAGTTCATCATTATTTGTTTATGTAGCTAAACCGATATATAAACTTCCTCATTTTTTAGAATAATAATTATCGTGCCAAAAATCTGTAAGAAAAGAGGCACATTCTACTTTTAATGACATTTTTACAAAGCTCAATTTCCGGAGACTCCGGCCCAAAACCGGAGACCTGGCAACCCTAGACTGTAAGCTGACAAATTGAAGGTTGGAGACAGCAGTTGCCAAAAACTTTTTTACGCATAGAATAGTAAATAGCTGGAATAGTTTGTCGGTAGAAGTAATTAGTAGCACGTCTATAAACATGTTTAAAAATCGATTAGACGCATATCTTGATAGACTGGGTATAGTTTAAAGTAGTAAAATTAAGGTTTTTGTGGTTCGGAACCCACGTAAAATTGTAGGTCCCCTCCGCCACCACTGAGGACATGCGCAATACACAATTACAAACACACTTAAGTAGACTAACCATGAGTGGATCCTAGGATCTTTGTTGGTCTGAAACATTATAACAATATATATAAATATATAATATATATATATATATATATATATAGATATATATATATATATATATAACAGGATTTAGTTTAATGTACCGTAACTTAAACTTTATAACACTAGAAACACACACACACACACACGCGACAGAAACATTTTTGGGGGTCATGGAATGATTCAATGACTGCTTGGTGCTACTATAGTATGCGATCTACTTACGATTGGTTAGGTTTAGTCATAATATTTTCGTTAAAACTAACGAAAATATCATGACTAAACCTAACTAATCGTCAAGGGCGATTGACATTGCGATGTAAACAAGCAATTAGTAAACAAGATGCTATAATTAAAAGGTAGACCACCGAATCGTAGGTAGACCGCATACTATAGTACCACCGACTGCTTTCAGTCAACATTCTTAATAAAAATTCAGACGATACGAATTAATGGGCACGTACTACTATATTACCCTTTCGGTCCAAAATCATTTGCAATTAAGAAATCTTTATATGAAAAGAGAAATAAATTTAGGTCCTTAAGAATTTTTACCTCAGGATCATTCAGGATCAACTTGAAGAGATGGACAGATACCGGATGCATTTTCTGTTTTTCGAATGAAAATTATTGATCTTCGGAGAATGATCAATTGTAAAACGACATTATGAGACGAGCATTTTGCATACCGTCCCAAAGTGACCTTTTTTGTTTGAGCTCTAAGCAAAAATTAGTTAAAACAATGAGTACATAAAAATGAATTATAAAATAGATATTTCTATCTATATACGTATACCATGCTATATAATTGTATCTATCCACTTATATACGTGTAGATTGCCCATGAAACATATACTGTACAATATTGATATAATTTCCTCTCATTGGTTTGAACATCAGTTTATGTTGAAGCTGCGTGATTGGTCCAAAATGTTGTTTGAGATGAGAATGCAGTGCCGTCCTATGAAAAGTAGGGCCTATATATTGTGCGTAGGTTAAAACGTTGATCCGATATGTACTTCACTCATACGTACATCTTAAGTAATATTTCAGTAACACTGTTATACAGTCACGTGTTATAAGGATTCATCAAGTCCTACTTGATAATAATAATAATAATAATAATAATAATAATAATAATAATAATAGGGGTTGTTTAATCTCTTTCGTAACAACAAAGGTCACGTGACGGAGAAGACCTACAGCTTTACATAAAATAGAACCATGGGTCGCTACAACATCTGAACGAAAAAGACGGTCGGTCACTTTGACACTAGTGATCAGACCCAACGTGGCTCAACCTCGCTGACCTAACTGGAACCGGTGTTGTCACGTGGCTACGACGTACTCCAGATATTGTCTTCATATTTATGTAAACGTTACTTTCCTATCTGTATATAATTTAAGATAGCTGAAGTTTAACATAAGCTTCAGATTGCAGCAGTGAAGATGCTGCCTCTTTAGGTCTTCCTTGTTAGGATCGTGACTCGAATTCCACATTAAACTATAGGTCCCCCCTGTCCCCTGTATGGGACAATTCTAATGTTGCAGAAAACAGAGTTTAAACTCCAACATCGAACAAACATGCGTTATAAACCTGACCGGGTATAGAGCGGAATTTAATAAGAGTTTTTCGAATAATCTTAACAGAAGTATAAACATTCGGTACACTCTAGTTCTAAGTTCAAATTAAATATCAACTAAATGTGTCTATCCATAATATATCTATATATATATATATATATATATATATAAAAGATTTAAGTTCTGTTTCAGGAATAAAGATTAGCTGAAGAGACTCGCTAGTCAGTGAATAAAATGAACCTGAAAAACTAAAAAGACTCCTTCTGCAAGTTTGTTTGTTTACCTGTTGTTATTATTTACCTCGTTTCTTTTTCTGTGTGTGTGTGTGTGTGTGTGTGTATTATATATATATATATGAAGCAAAGGAAAGTAATAATAATGAAACAAATATTAAAATCCTATTTAATTGTTTATATAAAACAGTCCGCCAGCAGGATTACTAAAATTGATATGGAAGTATATATACTGTGTATATATATATATACACGGTGAACCAAAGTAGGTGGACAGTAGGTTGAATACGGTTTGTGTTATATTATATTATAACTATGGTGTTCATTATAACTATGGTTGTTTGTGTTTATTATATTAAATATTATAACTAAATTATTTAAATTTATTTTGTATTATCGTATACAAAAAATTAAATATGTATTCTCAAAATAAACGTTATCATTTACTGTCCACTACATTTGGTTCACCCTATATATATATATATATATATATATATATATATATATATATTATATATATATATATATATATATATATATATTATATATATATATATTACTGATTGTAACAAACACGTTTTCAAACAAAACAGACATGACTATGTACACGAAAGAAAATAGTCGTACATGTAAGCATTTTTTACAATTACTATTATATATTTATTTATATTAATATAGCAGTTTGTCTATTGGTTACCAAATTTAGTTAACAAATATCTACCTAGTGATTTCCCATTGAATTCTTATTAAAATTTCTTTTAATTATTTCGTAAAAACAAAATGTAGAAACCAAATATGTAACTGATAATTAAACATTTAATTTAACACTTAATATTTTTCAAATAATATGAAAAGTTTAAAAATAATTTCTTCGCTCTTTCGGTTAGTCAAAGAAAATGGAAATTTGGTGAGAGGAAAAGAGCAATAAAGATGGTACAAAGAAGTAGGCCCCCAACAATTTTTTTTTTTTTAATTCGTCGTTTTAATTTGTATTGGAACATAATCCTACAAAAATTTGGAATCCACTTCTGTTTCTTTGCCATTTTCTTTGTTATGTTAAAAATGTTCGTAAAGTGTTCCTTACATTTACTTACGAGGTTTTGGAATATGACTTGTGATTCATTGTCCCTAATATACAGTATGTCGCGTGTATAATACATTTGTTCCCTCACAGTGAGTAAATTGTCCACAGAACTTCTCAGATTGGATAAAGACTTAGTACGTTAATTTCCATAATACCTGTTGCTTCGGTTACGTCGTGGCACTGGCCCGTCAATCAGCGAAGTTAAGGCGACATTGGGTCTGGAGAGTAGTTGGATGGGAGACCATCCTCTGCGTCCAGATTACGTAGCAACTGGTGGATAGGATCCCACGTAAAGCTGTACAGCCCTTCCATCATATGACCTTAGATGTTGCGAAGGAGGTTAAACAACCCCATCGTTACATTACATTTGCTGTTTAGTGTATTTTTAGTAAAAAAAAAATGTAATCCTCAAATGAATGAAATGTAATTTTTCATTATTTTTCGTAACTATTTTCATAAACGAAGAAACGCCTTTAGATTAATCTTCTGTGTTTACTTGTAATTCATCCTCGTCTATTTATTGGAGTATAATGTCTAAATGTCAGTGTAGAAGTGGAGTGTCCAAAGGTGTCTATTACGAGCTTATTTATTCAGTAATGATGCCCGTTGGTGTTCGTGTTCTTATTAAATGATGTCCCAGGTTCTCTGTGTCCTTATTAAATGGTGTCCGTAGTTGTTCATGTCCTTATTCACTGATGTCCCAGGTTCTCTGTGTCCTTATTAAATGGTGTCCGTAGTTGTTCATGTCCTTATTCACTGATGTCCTTCTCCTTATTTAATGATGTTCGTCATCTTTTTTAATGACAATACTAGATATTAGTCCTTATTTAATCGTGTCCTTAAATGTCCTTGTCCTCAATGATGACCGTATCCACCTCCGTGGTGATCACCGTACCCTCCTTGTTCGGAGCCTTTCGGACAAATAGTTTCGTAAGTTTTTCGCGTCCGTGTGGCCGTAACAGTTATGAACGTTTTCTCCGTGACCGTCAAGTACTTGGGAAGCGTGTGTATGACCGTGTGAGTCACGTACTGGGGAAGGGTGGCCTTGCGAGTCACGAACTGCGGTACCTGAAATGGTGTATAAACGTGAGTTAGGTATCTCCTTCATCCCATGTTCTTCCCTCTTCCAAAGAGCGTTTCATGTTCGAATAAATCTCTCTCTCTCTCTCTCTCTCTCTCTCTCTCTCTTTCGAGTGAAGTTCACATTTAGTTAAACATTTTGTATAATTTTTTAAAAACTTTTAAAATGGCGGTATAATATTTTGGGTGTCCATAAATTATCTTCACAAATTCAATTCAATTCCAAATGAATCTGTATGAAGATAATTTATGGGCACCCTGTATTTCGCTATTTTCTGTATTTAGTTGATGCGAAACCTCTCTTATAGGTCAGTTAAAGCGTGAGAGAGAGAGAGAGAGAGAGAGAGAGAGAGAGAGAGAGAGAAGAAGGATTAAATTAAAACTTTCCTTTTTTCTAAATTTTAAACAAATTTTTTTATCTTTCTTTTATTTCAAAACCAAAACTAATATTCAAATCAAATAGTATATATATATATATATATAAAATTAAGGTTCTTCATTTTCTTTTAGGTTTATAAGTGATGGCTGATTATATCCCACAAAAGAAAGTAAACTTTCATGTAGCTTCCTCTGAGGACAAAGTCCGTTGTTTACCTTATCGAAGATTACGAACTATTCAACAATTAAAAGACAACATACAACAAGAATGTAACATCAGTAAGGATGTCCTGCGTAACATGCAATGTAGGTTACGTGATCAAATTAATATGTGTCTATATCTGAATGGTATGCAATTTTAATATGTATTGTTTTCATAACAAATAAAATATAATCTATGCTAACGGAGATTTTTATATATATATATATATATATATATATATACTTATTTAATCCAAACGTTTCCGTTCCACCCTAGAAACATCTTCAGTGGAAGTAAGCTAAATTTAATAAATTAAAAATTAAAAATTGTAATTATTAAAATTATAATTAAAATTTGAAAGATAAATATAACAAAATAAAATTAAAAATAAATACAGAATAGTATGTGTGTAAAAATCGTGCTATGAACAGTATGAAAAAAAAATACAAAACACTTTCAATAAGAGATGCCTGAAAGAGATGCCTGAAAGAGATGCCTTACGCGTTAAAGAGAAAGTGGGAGAACATCTCGGAAAATAAGTAGTTGGTTGGTCATTTAATTGGGTGGTTATTCCATTTAAAATTTAACAGATGAAGTCTGTTGTTAATGTTAAGAGATGGCCTACGAGTTTTAATGCGCAGATATTCCAGTATTTTCAAGCTCAAGTTTTCCAAATTACTTTCTAAGATTGAAAAATTGTTTAAGACTAAGACTATGGGATGAGAAGCATCAAAACGATGATCATTAATGACTGAATACTCTGGTTCTGATGTATTAACTCTAGTTTTGATGTATTAATTCCCATACATATCAGGCAGGCTTCATCACTAAATACATTTAAAAAATGACTAAAAATGCACTTCATTAGCTCCTACTGATGTATAAGTTCACTACTGCCATTTTTACCACAGTGATGAAGTTCCCATTTTAGAATAACTTATTTAAAATATGCACATTTCATTAAACACCTTTAATTTCGTAATCTATTATTTTTTATAATCTTTTTAATATTAAGCATCACAAATTTTTTACTAAATATACAATAAATCATTTAATTTAAAATTATGTAACATTTTGTAAACTTTATATTATTATTATTATTATTATTATTATTATATTATTATTATTTTAAATTTTGTCACTATTACTATCACTATTTTTATGTAATAAATAAACTACAGTAAATGCCATTAATTTTGCCTAAAAGGCCTCCATGCTCCCAACGGCATATTCAGATGAGAGTATTGTAAATATATAATGTCATATCAAATATCTAAAAATTCTTTTCCGAATATTTTTTTGAATTTTGAATTTTGAATTTTGAATTTTTGAAATTTTGAATTTTCCGAGATGTTCTCCCATTTTCTGTTCAACGTGGCTCCAGTTTCTTTCCGGCATCTCTTACTGAAGGTGCGTTTTGTGGGTTTTTTCCATAATGTTTTATAGCACGAGTTTTATATACATATTATTCTGTATTTTTTTTTTTTTTTTTTAAGTTTCACTCGTTTTTTAAATTTTAATTATAATTTTTAATTTAGGTATTAAATTTAGCTTACTTCCGCTGAAGATATTTGTAGGATAGAACGAAACGTTTGTATTAAGTAAAGATGCTAAGAATTTTGACGAGTCTTCATATTCCTCATATATTATATATATATATATATATATATGGGATGAATTTCACAATTAAACACGTGAAATGAATGAATGATGAAAACCCACTAGGAAAAAGAAAAATGATTCCAAGGCCTTTCGTGTATTCAGAAATACACTTCGTCAGGGAATGAAGGGAGAAGGCGAGATGACAAAAATATAGTATACAACGGGACAGAAAAACAAAAAGATTAGCACATGATTAACAAGAGTTGATTAAAGACAAAAAGTATTTTAACAGGATATTGTCAATTTTATACATTCTCGCACTGTTATTGAAATTATTTTTAAAATGGATAAATGCACATTCTAGGATATTCCTTTCAATTATATCTCTGTTTTTAACGAGCGCTTTAGAACTATCCCACTTGATGCCATGATTACATCTATACATATGATTAAACAATGCATTAGAATTATTTGCTGTTCTACACGCATATTGATGCTGTTTTACCCTAATCTCTAACGTTGTATTAACTCCACCTCACATAGCCAGGTACGCCTGGCTATGTGAGGTGGAGAGTACAAGAAACCAACTCGCTACTTCACCAGGCCAACTCGAGAGGAGGGGCGACAAGCTTGACCTTCGTGAAATGAGGAATCATCGCACGGAACATTTGAAAAGTTGAAAGTTATATGCAAATTTATCCCTCAACAGTATTTGAATCCGGGCCCTATGCCTTAAAAACACTGGCATTGACCATTCAGCTATGACAGGATGAAAATTAATAACAACTGGACTACATTTTATTATCAGAGGAAAACACTTAACACTTTCGAGTTTAAAGGTATCTTTTACGTTATTAACCCCCTTGCACTCGAGCCAATGGACAACATTTAATTCAGATCTACCTGGCAAACACGAGGGCACCACCAGATGGAAATGTAAACGCATAACCGCACAGTTTTTGCGTATACAAAATGGTCAGTGCCCGTGTCTTCGAGTAAGAGGGCCCGGGCTCGAATCCTCTTGAGGGATAAATTTTGCATATGCCAAACCTGCGCGGTTATGTGTTTACATTTCCATATATATATATTGTCACACCTAAGACCAATTGCACTGCTACCGAAATGATGAAATGATTTCAAGAGCAAATTATATCAAAACTATTCTGTGGTTTCATTCACTATTCTCACTACTCTATCCTTGTTAAAGAATAAATTTCTTACTTACATTTTGCGTCTGGGTCACGAAATATGGAACGGATTGAGTATTGATTATTGTTATAGTTTGGTACACGGGCTGATAATGGTCTCTAGAAGCTTTCCTGCAACGAAAAAATAGGATATTGTTTCCTCGAAGCAAATACAAACTTTAACATGACAGCGAAATAGCAGTTTATTACCTTCTTATACCGTTGAAATATCATACGTCACTTCTAGTTTAAAATGGTGGATGATATTTTATGACCATGATATAAATTTTTTTTTAACTTTCTTATTTTGGTCTCTGTTATTATGAATTGTACATTGACATATTAATGGTGCAATGATGGCATATTCATGCACTGAAATTAATAGTGAAAGGGTATTTCACTACGTCGTTTTTATATGTATAGAAGACTATATTATGATAGAGTATAAATGAGAAACTGTGCTTCATCCTGCTTGTACTCTGAATCTTTTATTTCTTAACGACTCCCAATGTAGGAACTGAACTGGGAGCAATAAATTCAAGGGGTAATAATAATAATAATAAGCAGTAAAGAGTGCCAGAAACTGACACAGCGATCAGGCCAACTAATGTAGCCCATTGCTCTAATTCCCTTATTATTATTATTATTATTATTATTATTATTACAGCACCAGCTGGAATCGAACCCCGACCTCAGTGTCTTCGTTTCGCTTATAGGAAAACGATACTACTACTACAACACACTGAGCTACGGACGCTGGCAAATTCAAGGAGTAGCCGCAAAAATACCGCCAAACACCGCCCATAGTTGCTTACCCTCCTTGATATACAGGGACGGGTCTGTATTCCGTCTTCTTCAACCATACAGTTTCAGGTTCGCAATAGCTACTCTCTGTTATCCGCAGAACAGCACAGAACAGAAATAACGCCACAAAGTACATATTTCCAGGGCCTGTTTAAGTAATGCTGAAAGAAAGAAGTCGCGGGAGATCTAGATTCTGTCCTGTATACAAAGTATAAGAAATATATATATATATATATATATATATATATATATATATATATTCAAAACATCCTTTAACAACCAGCAGACACCATCCCAACCACCCAACACCCTGTGCTCTACTTGGAGGACAGCAGCGTTTTCCCTTCTTCGGGAAAGCGGCGAAACCACTTCGAACGCGTCTTTAGACCGCTTGTGGCCCGCATACCGCGCTTGACTGAACAAATGGAGAATCATCT